>JAHRHJ020000576.1:0-62856 GCA_019776745.2 Taxus chinensis | reverse complement strand
CTTGTGTGCTTGTGAATGTGTAGTGTCTTTTGAACCTGATAGGGTGTTGTGTTAGTAGTTCATGTTGGGCACCCAAAATAAGGAATAAATCAAAATTATTCAATGATGATAATTTTTAATAAGAAACTAAAACTAAGAAATAATGATAATGGAAAGGAGACTAATGAAATGATGAACAAGAAAGAACTGCCAATCTTCATAGAATGTTTAAATTTAAAATTTCTACCAAATGTTCCTAAGGTTACCCTGTGGTCGTGCTTCAATCAGCTAAAATTTTAAACCTTAGGGTGTAATGTCTCCTCTACCTGTCCTTGGTTGCGAACCATTCCTCCTTTCCTTTCCTCTATATAATGTCGCATCGAGGATAATGCTTTCTTAAGGGGACGCGAAAGTAATGCCCCGTTCATTGTTGCTCCTTTCTACTTCCTTGCGACGACCAGGTCCTTAGCAGTTGAACGTTGTTGGCATGTCCATTGAAATAAGATTAATGTTTTCCCTTGTTGAACCACCCAACTGTTGCAGTTGCTAGTAATGATAATAATTAAGTTAATGTACCTTGCGTGAGGGAGATGGGAGTCGGGTGGAGTCCCATTTTTATATCACCAATTGTTATCGATCTCATTTTGATTCCTTTCAATGCGTATTAGGTTGGAGTGTTGTGCACATGTTTCTTGAGCCTGCGTAGTGCAGTGATGGAGAGGCCAGCAAAACCTATTGAAGGTGGGGACTGAGTGTCTCTTTGTCCCTTTGATGGTTCCTCCTTGGTAATATTAAAATTGTAATGCTTGTATACCTGCTTCATGAACTTTCTTCTGGCATGCAGCTTGTTTTAGATGAAGCTGCTCCAAAAATAAAATATAATGAAGAATGCGTGATCCTTGTGGCATGGTTAGTTAGCGAATGGGAGGAAATAGCCTCTGGCAACTCTTTAATGAACTTTTAGATCTGCATGTTTGGCGTGATACAGTGGGAGACTATATTTTAGTCTTGGTTTGGTAAGTGGTCTTGATTGGTAGTGAGTGAAGCGTTCAGGACTGTTGATAAAAGCTGCACAGCGCGTGTCACTCTCCTCTGGATGTCTTCTTAGTTTCCTTGATTGACTGCCTGCATCTGTCCTTCTCTGAACCGCGTGAGGATCTACACGCAACATTGCCTGGGATGGACAACGTGTGGAGTCGGTTCTGTTGCGTCAGGCAGTTTTCTTCCTGGTTTGCGTGCGCAGAGTCAGTGATAGTCGAAACCTATTCTGTCTAGGTGCTTTTCATCTCCTCCAACTGCAGTTTGTCCAACCGCGTGTGTTTAGCTGTGGTGTTTTAGATGTATACAGGATCCGCATCCTTAAGGCGTGATCTTCGGCATGGCAAGATTCTGGAATTCAAGGTAAGAGAACCTTTATTCGAAGTTTCCAGCATGTGATCTGAACAGAGTCATACCAGGAGATCTCGTGCAATGTTAGACAGCTAAGAATGATTGTGGCTAGAGGAAGACAGTGTGCACGATTTGGTGTAAGAGTAATCTCAAACCTCAGGAATAGGATACCCATGGAAGGTCTTGAAGCCGTTCTAAGCAGTCACAAAAGCTATTGTCAGCTCGTGAAAAACAAGTGGCTGCGCCTCCTCAACCTTGATCAGCATCCAACTATGTTGTTATCTGTTCAGTATCAGATGCATCCTCAGATTCGGTGATTCTCCTTCAAGTATTTTTATCAAAATCGACTATTTGACAGTGAGAGTGTTACCAGGAGACCTGATGAAATTTATTTGCAAAGATTCTCTACTAAGATCCTTACTTGTTTTACGATGTAACTCATGGAAGAGGATCTCATAGAGGTGGATCTGTTTCATATCAGAATATTCATGAAGCACAGTTTGCTTTGCAAGAGAACTTTTAGGAGATCGATGAAGGATAGAGGAATTAAAAAGAAACTGGGTGTAGTTGGATTAAAGGCAATAAAAAGGTGCATGCTTTTTGTGTAGGTGACAGATCACACCCACAGGCATAGGAGATCTATGCAATGTTGGAGAAAATGTCTTGGGAGATGAAGGTAGTAGGATATTTTTCAGATTCAGAACATGTACTGAGAAAATAGTAGTGTCATGGAATACAATGATTGCAAGGTATGTATAGAGTGGACATTATGAGGGAAGTTTAGATCTCTCTCAACTAATGCAATCTGGCAAGTTTTGAAAATGGTGAAAACTCAGAGATCAGTACAGTCGGTGTTTCGAAAGATTTTTTTTTAAAGCCTGCAATAAGAAATGAAGCGTACAGACAGAATGCTATCGTACCAATGCCGATCTTGCTGGGAATCGGGTTTAGTTAGCTTTTGTCCATTTACAACTTTGTTTTGAATGCCCAAATTTTGATTTTTCCATGTTTGGAATTTCTACAGAAAGAAGACATGATCAGAACGAGGCGTCAAGTTCAAAGAATGGTGTGGCTTTAGGATTTCCACTGGACAAGGAGCAATTCCAGAATTTTATACATCAATTGGAAGCCATGACAGATTTTGATGAAAATCCCATTCTTTCAGCGGAGGAGGGAAAAGAGGAAGTGCAAGTGCCACGATGGCAGGAGCAAATCACAGTGCTGGGAGCAGTGTTTTGTGTGAATACTCACAAGTTGAGTATGACTGTGGGATTCATTCCTTCTCTCAACATGGCTCTTCTCCTCTACCTCCAAGAATGGCTTTTGTAATTGCAAGAATACCAGGGGAAACCCACAAACTTCTTCTGGACATTACATCAAAAACTGTTGTGTATGATAAAGTCTATCATGGATTTGGCTATCCCATTTTTACAATAGAGGAGCAAACTAAAGCCATTGGGTTGCCCATTGAGTATCCTCATTCATACAGTCCAAAAAAAAAAATTTCCCCTTTCTGCATGAAATCAGTTGTTTGCAGCACTTTCTCTTGTTGGATGGTTTGGAGAAAAGAAGCAGCACAACAAAATTATCAACGTCCAGTGTTTTTATCCCAACAAAACTGTTAATATATATGCCATGCCTATTGAGGGTGTTACAGTGGTAGTAGATTTAGATGAGCAGAATATCATTGGGTACATGGACAGGATAAAGATTGCAATGCTCGAGGCCAAAAGAACAGATTACAAAAGATCAAGGTAGAAGCCTCCTTTTGGGCTCAAAACTAATCCAATTTCAATAGAACAACATGAGGGACCAAGCTTTAAACTCCACGGTCATATGGTTGAGTGGGCTAATTTGAAATTCCATGTTGGATTTGATATGAAAGGCGTCTACATCAAATGATGTTTGCAGATCGTGACTGTTTAAGAGTGCATAGCGTTCTGCTAGAATCCAGGGATGATTCAACCAGGCCTATAGTGACTGTGCAAGAACGTGTTGAGAATTATTCTCTCATTAATATTAAGTGTTCTGGACAGACCAAGCTGTGCTTCTTTGCGACACGATTTGCACTTTAACCGACATGCAATATGTTGTATTTCATGGATCAGTTGATTCGGATGGACCTGATGCATTCCAGGAGTACTACATCAGACATATGAATGGCTGCCCAATGAACTCGGAAGCAAAAAGGAAAACAATAATCCACTGTTTAGAGGCAGCTATAGAAAGAAGAATCTCTGAGGGAATGAGACTTGAATTATGCAGTTGTGACTGAGTTGGTCTTCTCTCTGATGTGACTTGCATATTACGTGAAAATGGCCTGTCAGTCACTTGAGCAGAAGTGAGCACCAGGGGTGACAAAGCAGATGCATTGAAGCAATCTAGTGACTGGTCATCCTTAATTGAGGATGCTAAGTCTAGGGACTGTTTTATGGATATGGAGTCTGTACCAAGAGATTGCTTTTGGTTATAAATCCATCTTCTTTTATACTTTGTCTCAGACTAGGGCTTCTTCTCTAATATGAGAGCACCAAGGTTAGGAGGTCCAAATCATAAACAACCAGATGTATATGGAGATGCTGGAGGTGTTTGGATGAATGATGAAGGATCAAGTTCAATTGCCAAAAATGGGGCCTACAGAAGTTCTAGGGCTAATTTGGAGCGGTGTTGGGAGGATGTTGGCAAGTATTTTAGACCACCCACCTGGTTCCGTGAACTGCTACCTGTGCCAACATGAAGATGGTCGATGTTTGGGCACCCAACAAGCTTGAAGAAAATGGAATTTGACTTGATATTGCTATTGCTGGTCCGGGTGGTGTCTATGAAACCTTCTAAATCTGGAGAAAAAGGTAAGATATTTCTTCACTTTTCTACTGTTATTTTATTTAAAGATATTGTGAAATCGAACCACTTTTCCTTGGATTGATTTGTCAGTTGGATGTCATGATGGGAGATTTCCCTTTCTGCTTGTTTCTTCTTGTTTTAGCTTTATATCGTTGATAGTATTGCTGTTTTAGCTTTTAGTGTCGAAAGGATGCGTGTGCCCTCTCCTCTGAATGTTATGTTTCTCTTACTCGAATGATAGACCTTCATCTGTTTGTTTATGTATTAATCCTTCTCGGCGATTGAGTTGCAAGTTATTATGTTGATCAAGCTAGTATTTTCGATATCATGGAAGTAAGTTTACGATAACTATGAAACCCCCTTCCTAGCACCCAAGTTTTCCCTTGACATTTTTTGTTAGCTCCTTCGCAAGTCCCTTTGATAACCTTTTGGCATCGAGAAAGAAAGGTTGTAAGGATTGTGTGAGCAATGCGTGGGCTAGCCAGCTTAGAGTTTTGGTATTAAAACTTGTAGAATGAAAAGGTTTGTGTGCAATGTGTTTTCCGTCTTGCGGGTGTAGACTCTTATATTATATTTCATCTTGTTTCTAGGATTTTAAGGCCATCCTCAGGAAGTACCTTGACCATCCCTGGCAACTTGAACCATAACTAGCCTTTCGGATCAACTAAGCTCGAGGTTTCTTTGTGCGAATCCAGTACCTCATTGACACTGGAATAGTTTTTGGTCTAATTCCCCTCTCGGAATTGTTGTTGATGACATTATTGTGTAATCTTATGTGACGGAACTCCTTCTTCTCTCGCGTGCTTACTATTAGCCTGTAAGACTTGGACCCTTCTTGGATGATTGGAAAATCTTTGTAGTTAATGGCCAAAACT
This sequence comes from Taxus chinensis, assembly GCA_019776745.2. Lineage (NCBI taxonomy): Eukaryota > Viridiplantae > Streptophyta > Pinopsida > Cupressales > Taxaceae > Taxus > Taxus chinensis. Next base: position 57,769 of record JAHRHJ020000576.1, on the reverse strand, counting down.
AGTATTCTTTCCTTTGCTTCGAAACTTATGTTGTGTGTATACTCTTATTGGTTTCTGGTCTGAAACTCAATTATGCATGGATTTTTGTGTTAATTTCTGAAACTCATGTTTCCCCCTTCTTGGGCCGACCAACTCTTGTCCTTTTGGAAAAATATTATTTTAGCCTATACGTTTGGTACCTTTGATAAATTTCTAGATGGTTGGTATATGTATCCAATCTCAATCTTGTAATCATAGTTTAATTACTTACTTGATGGGGATTCTGTTTTTGCTAGATTGTGTGTTTTCTCCTTATAGGGCCTAGGGCCATTCTCATATGATTGTTACTTTCATTGCATTTTCTCCTAACTGAAGTACAATGTCTTCTCCTTCTTTGATTGACATGTTATAGCCTTTATTATAACTTGATGTGCTCATAGTGTTTAGAGGTTTGACCCAAATTCTTATAATAAAGTGCTTCTTTTCATGATATTGTTAGATAATAGTTATGGTGGTTTTGTGTAGCCTTATCTTGCTCAGTTCTCGTGAACTGACTCTTGTAGAAAATTTGCTACAGATGGATTTTGCGTGTAGATGAGGGATAGAATTATAGACTGTGTCATCAACCTCAGTTGAGAAGTCCCTTTGCTCGAAATCTTTGTATGTTGTTCAACTGTTGTTAACGTCCAGTGGAAAGTTTAAAATAGGATTAATGTCTTAGTATAAAGTATTGTGGACTTTGTCATCTGAACTTTGGAAACCTTGTATTGTTTGACCATCATTGAAATTATAAGAAAATTTGGTTATTGTTGTTGAGTGACTTTGTTGGAGTACCAGTATTTTAAGAATTGATGTAATCTTGTTTGGTTCTTGTAAATGAGTGTTGCTACAACCTTGCCTTGAGAATAAATTTTGAGCTAAGCCTTGATATGACTTAGTAATAAAGTGTCGTAAGTAAACTAACATGGGATTGTTTAATACTTCTGGAAGTTAAATTAAAAGTTGCATTCAAATAAAGTAACGTAGGGGTCACCAACTTGAGAGCAATAAATTCTCTAAGTAAACAAGGGCAAGACTATCATTGCAAGTAAACTTTATAACACGATAACCCTAGCTCCTCTAGTGAACCTTATTCCTTTTATGGTAAAATTTGTAAAATGACCCTAAGGTGAAATGAACTGTTAATTGTTTGAAGATTATAAGATTTAATAAGCCATAGAAAACAAATTCGAGACCTCACCATCTTTCTCACCGCCATTTGGAAAGTAAATTTTTACTCCTTGTTAATACTTTTAGCAAAGCCTAAGTAAAGTTGTTGATAATTCTGGTTAAGATCCCTAGCTTCAATTAAATACTGGAAATAACTAATGAGGTCCTAAAGATGTTTCATCTCGACCTTATCTCCTTAACTCCTTCCCAGGATGCTTTGTAAGTTCATCTTGTTTTTGTTGAAACACGAATTCTTGTTGTAGCAAGGTAATGAGCAATTTTTTAGTAATGTAAGTATGGACAGGTAGCCTTGTAGAATTAAATTAGTCCCTTATTAAATAATGGAACTAAACATCTAATTGTTGTAAAGTGAAGAATTTTAGTGAACTTCTCTACAGTGTATAAGAAATTGACTCAGTTGGTAAGATGAATTTGTGCGAATCATATATTGAATCTTTCTGAAAACATAAGTCATGAGTTAAAGGGTGTTATATCAAAATAAGTAACCTTTAACCATTCTTACTATGGCTTGCCCTATTTGTTAGAGTGTTCTGTCATTGGACTTCTATTTTGTCTTGTCAAAAAAAGAAAAGAAAAGGTGTATTATCCTTTTGGGTGTGAACGTTTCCGTGCTGAGCTCGTGGTCCTCCCCGTAACAAGTGGTTCCTAGTGTTGGTTGTAATCTTGTGACGACATGTTGTGTCGTGTTTTGTGTCAAAGTAAGTCCAAAAAAAATAAAATTTATCCTATCTTTTACTGTGTTGTTTGTGTGTGTGAGAATTTTCGGGTCGTTACAGAATCCCTCAAATAAATAAACATGATACAAAAACATCAACTACTCCATTTTTGAATATTCAATATGGAAAGAAGTTCAATATAACTTTTAGAAAAATATATTTTCTCTAAGTATCTCAGCAAGAACTTATTATACTAAATGCTACAGGAAAGGATCAAATTTAGAGTAAAAGAAGTAAGTTGTGCATCAGATTATTATTCACTACTGAGATACAAACAATATTGTAGTTTTCTAACAAGTGACAAGAATCATCTTCAGAATCAAAGTAAGAAGCACTTTAACAAGATTGCAGTGAACTAAAGAAGAAAATTTTACAACATAGGTATAACTTTCAGAAATGAAGCAAGTTTAAGTGTACAGAATGCTCCAATAGGTTCCAGAAAAGTCTCATGGTTTATCCAAGAAGAAATTTGATCAAAAAACTAATATATATCCTAGTCAAAGGAATATTCAGAAATACAGTTGAAAAATGTTGTCATCTCATAAGTTAAGAAATGACAGTGCAAACCTAGTATCCCCATGAGATCTAGGAAATATAAATATCAAGGTTCTCAGTTACTTAAAAGAGTAAAAGTGACAAACACCTCAGACCCAAGTCCTCAACGAAGGATAATAAAAAGTAAATATTGCACACAATTTGCTCTCAAATTAAGCTCAAAGGCGTGAAGATATAAGAAAAATAGAGATCTGCGAGTACCCATGTCATGAAAGAAAAAATCCTGGCAATGAATGAAGAACCATTAAAGGTAGCAAGAAATCACAGAGGATCATGTATAGCAAGAAGCTTATTATCAGTGTCTCAAAAATAAAATGGCAAAACAATGAAGATTCAGATCTAAGACAGATTGGGTAGAGGTTTATAACAGAGATGCCAAAAAAAGAGGAGAAGTCTCGAGCTCGAACACGAACAAGACAAAAAAAAATGAGAAAGAACTTACTGCTTCAAAGTGATTTCTTCAAACCCTTGAGTCACAGAAAATCAAATTGCAGAAAAGGTCAAGAATGATCATGTTTAAGCCAGAAAACCCAGAAAATACAAAGAAGAACTAAGTATTAGTATGCATGGTCACAACAACAATGAAAATGAAGTAATTTTCATGTTTGAGGACAAATAAGCTCACCCTTTCCAGCATTCACGGAAACCCTCAAAGTTGTAAAGAACTTGAACCTTTCAAACCATGGCGGCCTTCAAAATAAATAACACAGAACCAAGTTTTAGGGTTCAACAATGGCATCCAATATAGAAAGAGAGCTCAAATATTTCCTAGAAAGAATGAACCGAGCTCAGAAGTTCACGAAAATGGTGAATAGGTCTTCTTCAGAACCCCTACAGAACTTCACAAGACACAAAGATCTTTTGAGAAAAATCCAAACTGGAACCTACAAAATGGTGACCGCATTGAGCAGAATTAAGATAGTAGCTCACAATAATTCCAGGAAATACAATGAACTGAGAGTTCATGACAATGGAGGGAAAAACACATGACCACCTCTCTCATAAGCTTCGAACAGAGTAAAAGAAACATGAAATACAGATACAAGAGAAGTTCAGAGAACCAATATGCAATGGGAGTCAAGCTTCAAGTTACCAACAATGGCGTCAATTTTTTTTTTTGCTAAGGATTCACCCGCATACTGAAGATCCAAATGAAATGGTCATTAGGCTCAATATTCCCTTTACCGCTTGAACCCAAACATTGGGTTAGTTCTAACTCGACCACGATCAAATATCAACGGCTACAAAACAAAAGGACATCAGATCAATGCTCAAGGATCGATCCCTAAGTTCAAAGTAAACCACCTGGGTAAGATGCGACTGAAAAAAATCAATGCAGGCCAAAACCCTAACTACAGGTAAGAGATCGACGGTCTATAATCAGACATGACACAAAATCAATGGCCTAAAACCATTGCAACTTTCAAAGCAAACTCAACCAAATTTTATGCTACCGACAAAGCATATGAAAGGAGTGAGTCATCGTGTAAATGGGGTAAGCCTCATGACTAAAACAAAATGATTGTGTCTTGACCTTTCTAAGGTCTTAAAATATATGTTCCAATAATCAAAAGGGGCTGACCAAATCATGCTAATTATGATCACTCAAAAGGTGAATTTTAACAAAATATTATCTAATATGCAAAATCTGACAAATATACCATGCATGTATTAATCAAGAGGTGGTGAGACTATAATATGTCATGTAATATTAATCAAAGGTGGTAGACCTTATAATTTTCTAAGTCCACAAGGTGGCCAAAGCGAATGGAGATCACTGATTAAGTGCAAGGGTGGCCCCACATATTGTAAAAAGAAAAGTTAGCATGTGCACATGGACAAGTGGTCCCTACAGTAGATGATTTATTTTTACAGGTATTGCAAATAATGTAATTAATGTTTCTCACTCATAGGGAGTTGATTTTTTGTAAGCTTCACAAGAGGAAAGAATAGACAAGAAGATGAATAAACATGCACAAGGAAAGAAACTTGTCTAACAAGTAAAGTTTATTATTAGAAAATTATTCGCGCTTGCTTTCTTAAAAATAGAACAGTCAACTTCAGTTTGACTGTATTGTAATCAAGGCTATTAATGCATAATTGTAATTGCATGCTCCTATTTTTAAGTAAAGGATAAAAATAAGATGCATGGGCGAGTACAAGCCTTAGGCTATTTTTAGGAAGAGGTTAAATTTTATTTTTCTATATATTGTGTGCCTTTGCAAAGCACATGAGAGGAATATTTAGATATAGGAGTAGTGAAGCAACTTTTACCAGTTTTTCCTTCTGAGAGTGAAATATTTTCTCCCTTCCCAATTACTTGCAGTCCTGTGTATTTTTCTATTAGTCTTGTGAAGGAAAATTCCATGATTAACCATCTTACCCTGTTACAAAATTTAGTAGTTTCTGCATGATATTAATGTGCATGTTTAGCTTAGAATTATTGTTGTGATAATCTCCCTCAATACCTCCAAGTTTTTTGCCCTTGATATTCTGCAGAAGAACTGTTGGTTCGTGCATAAAAAATCCTTTCACATATCAATTGTGCATATACTCAGTCAATGCCGTCATACAGATTTGGTGTATCACCTTAGTTTTATTACCTTGTATTCATCATTTACCCTTAAAACCCAAAATAAATTTAGGATACATCAACAAGGAACTGGCATTGATACCAGAGACTAACCTAAAAAATAGGTATACCCACAGACCTGAGGTGTTTCCATTGTATCTACGAAAGAGAGAGATCAAATTTTGCAAGCTTAGAAAACCTGAAACCATCTCTCTATAGGGTGTACTTTCAAGAGATAGCTGTTAAAATCTGATCATGCTCTTAGAGATAAATCCACTAAGATAAGGACTAGTGGTCTCATGAGGATTCAAATTCCCCTAATAGAAAATAGATTTCCCAATTCATTAAAAAATACACATGAACCTGGTTAGGGAAAACCCTCTTAACTCAAACATAAAATGACACTCAGGAAACCTAATCTAGAAACAAAAATAAGGATGTATGTTGTCATGTCAAGTGCCATTGAATGCTTAACTAATTATCATAGCATAACTATAATAACACAATAATTGAAGCTTGCCCTTGGAAAATAAGATAATGAGATGTTATTCCACAAGTAAAGTGAAACATGATGTTCCTTGAAATGTGATCAAACCCTCTCGCTACGGATAAAGATTATATTTCCTATAAAAAATTATTGTGTAATAACTTAATTATCAATTTATATAAAATGTAGGAAACTTGACCCTAAATCCTTAAACAAACAAAATTGAACTTCACATCCTTTGGACTTACACTTGTTCCATTGTGTAACAGATGTATCATATAAGATTAAAAAAATGCATTCCCTTTGGATTAAATCTTGGGGATAATACGTAGTAGCATTGTGTGTATGTAAATAGCCCTGTGTATAAATGAATATTCTATGGACGAACCAATAAATTAATCCAGTAATTGAAATGATGTAAATAATCCTTATTTAATTAGATACACCATAAGTTAAATGATAAATTGTATAAATGAAATCTATCAAAAAGGAAAAGAAATGTATGATTCACATATTATGAGCCTTTCTATAAATTACGATAGAGATTGAATCATGATTGTAATAAATGTGTAATTCTAAAAATATCATGTTGTGGGAAGACCTGATGACAATTTTTGCTTTTGTGCAAAAATAGGTAAGTCAAAAAAACAATCTATGGAAGGAATTGATGAATGGACCTAACTAGGGGGTCATTTACAATTAAATTGTATTTCTAGTTAGGTGAATCTACAAGGAAAATTGTAGCTATGTGTGTTGTTGTAGAATTTAACAACCCACGTATGTTGCTATTCCATGATCTCCTTCATCAAAGATGTACAAAAGCTCTGAAGAACTAAATAACAACTTTGACGAAGGAAAAGATATAGGAAGACCAGAGAATTTGGACTCAAAAACAACAAATGTGGTTACTATTTGCATTGCGGAGAGTTCATTTTTAAGTTACATGTATTTTCAATTTGATCATTTCCTATGACTATGTGTTATTAAGTATGTATTGAATTATTTAATTCATTTTACAATCACTAAATATCATAAATTATGAAAGTAAAAAGAAGTACACAACTCAATTACAGAAATAATATCATTTATTCATCAAGAAAATTCAACATTTCCCGCACAAGCCATGGGATGTAACTTACAACTACTGAAATAAGAGACGCATATGGATAAAAATAAAAGAAAATCAATGAAGAAGGAACACATCATTGTCTTGGGTTTTTTTGACAATTTTTGCACTTGTGTAAAAATGGGCAAATCAAAACTTCGTTACAATGGATAACACTAGTGAAGTATACCTAAGCTAGGGGAAAATTTTCAGATTATGTCGTTACTACTGATTTATTTAAAATATTACATGAAATTTGTAGCTATGTGTGTTGTTACAAAATTTAACTGATCACATAGTCTGTAATTTCATGATACCTTCAGCAAAAGAACACAAGGGCCCCGAAGGATAGTTGTGTTGTCTTGATGAAGATGCCGTATTACAGAATAGGTGAAGTGTTGAGTTTTGGGATAGAAAACATAAGTGCAGATTAAAGAAGTTAGAGTTCATTACTAAATGTTACAGGTTCTCATTAATGTTCTTTCCTTTGTGTTTAAAACATTCAATTATATGGCTGAGTTGTTTAGTTCATCATACAATCCATATCGAAAGCTAAAATGCAGAAAGAAATATACAACTCATTTACAAAATTCAATGTTTTATTCATAAGGAAATTTAAAATATTCCCACACAAGCCGTGGAATGTGATTGGAAAGTAAAGTACATCTATTGAAATAAAAGGTACACATGCATGAAAGAGAAAGTAAAGGAGTATGAGTGAACCCATCATTACCTTGGGGGTTTCTTTCTTCGATTAAAGAATCTCCATCTCCATATTTTGTTCCTTCTTCATTTCCATTGTAGAAGCCATTGTACCTGGAAATAAGAAAAGATAAACTATCAGCAATGAGCTTAGGGATCAAATTATATTCCCACACTATCATAGTTCGTGCATATGAATCTCTTCAAATAGGAGATGTAATTTACTTGAATATCATACTACATACATGCTCTACTTACTTAGAAAGAAGAAAGAGAAAAGAAAAGAAGGACATGGACATAAGAGATGCCAAATTTCCTAAGTATTTTCTAAAATTTTTCCTAAGTGTGCAGGTACAGGTTGCAGCCAAGGAAAAATAGACAAGTCATAAGTGCATGCATAAAAGGGAAGAATATAACTCAAAGTTTCATTAAGTGTTCTGAAATGGAAGAAGCTTAAGTGAAGAAAAGAGAATAGTAATAGAAGCACATGTTTCATTTTGGAACAAAAAGAAGAATCAAAATTTAAAAGCTGATGTTTGGCTAGAAAGAGAGGGTGACTGCTGAAACAGAACAAAAAAAGATTCTGGGAAAATTTTGACAGGGCTCCGGCATATAAAAATGGAAATTTACAACTTTCATCATGCTACTTTTAAATACTACATTCTTAAAAGAATGATTTAGATCAAGTAAGTGATATAGGGAAGCAATAAAGCATGCTATGATCAAGATAAAACAACTATGATGTCTCATTTTTTACATACCAATCTAGCTTCAAACATGAAGTGATATGATTCTATATTCTGAATCAGAAAATACAACTACTATGCTGGAAATTGAAGGAAGAAAAATTCTAGAAAATTTTTGCCAGAGCTTCGCCATGAAAAGTCAACGTTTTCTAAGCTTGCAAAATTTGATCTCTCTCTTTCGTAGATACAATGGAAACACCTCAGGTCTGTGGGTATACCTATTTTGAGGTGAGTCTTCAATATCAAGGCCGGTTCCTTGTTGATGTATCCTAAATTGATTCTGGGGTTTAGGGGTAAAAGATGACTGTAAAGTAATTAAAACTAAGGTGATACACCAAATTTGTATGAGGGCTTTGACTGAGTATATGCACAATTGATATGTGAAGGATTTTTGATGCACGAACCAACAGTTCTTCTATAGAATATTAAGGGAAAAACACTTGGAGGTATTGAGGGAGATTATCACAACAATACTGCTAAGTTAAACATGCACATTAATATCATGCAGAAACTACTGAATTTTGCAACAGGGTAAGATGATTAATCAGGGAATTTACATTCACAAGACTAATAGAAACATACACAAGACTGCAAATAATTGGGAAGGCAGAAATTCTTCACACTCAGAAGGAAAAACTGGAAAAAATTGCTTCAGTACTCCTATATCCAAAAATCTTCCAGAATTTCTCTCTTGTGCTTTACAAAGGCACACAATATATAGCAAAAATAAAATTCACCCTCTTCCTAAAAATAGCCTAAGGCTTGTACTCGCCCATGCATCTTATTTTTATCCTTTATTTAATAATAGATAAAGGAATAAAAATAGAGCATGCAATTACAAATAGGCATTATTAGCCTTAATTACAATATAGTCAAACTGAAGTTGACTGTTCTATTTTTAAGAAAGAAGGGTGAATAATTTGCTAAAAATAAGATTTCTTGCTAGGCAAGTCTCTCTCCATGAACATGCAACTCTGTCTTCTTCTCTATTTGTCCTGTTGTGAAGGCATGCAAAAATACTCCTATGTATTGAGCAAAAATAAATTACATTAATTGCAATACTTTGCAAAATAATTCATCCAAATATCTATCCTGATTGGGACCACCTTTGTCTTTGATGTTGACACTTGTTCTGTCTTCTAGTGATCACATGGATAGCACAGTGTAAATTATCTCTAACCTTCCCACTAGTGGGGACCACCTTTGAACTTGACCATTAGTCTTCATTGGTTTGGCCACTCTTGATTATCCGACCTTAGACTATAGTACTAACATAGTCCAATGAATTCGGCCCCCTTTGAATACACATATGGCACATTATAATACTCAGCCACTTTGATTATTATTTCCTTGTCAACTTTTGGATTATTTGGGATATGGACTATGGTCTAGACTTTGGAAAGTCAATGTAATGATAATTTTTCTCAAACATGGGGCTGGCCCCCCTCTCCACGGTGACTCACCCCTTGGTAAATTTTTCGGTGGCATATGTAACTCAAGTTGAGTTTGCTTTGATATTTGTTGATCATTTTAGGCCATTGATCTGTTTACTTTTTCATCTTCGGCCATCGATCTTGAACCTGCGGTTTAGGGTTTTAACCTGGCATTTAATGTGGTCGGTGGGCATGACCATGGTTAATTGCCTCGAGCCTTAAAGCTCGAAAAAAATCCTCCATTTTCCCCAGGTTGAAATTAATCGTTGATGTCTTGACCCTCGGTTATAACAATTTGACTCTTTTAAGTTTTGGTATAAAGTCTCAAAACTTTGATTTTTCCCGGCTCCATGATACTATGTGGAATCAATTTTTGAAAACTTTTTGCATCATGGATTGCTAGGCTTGCTGAGCAATTTTTGGAACTTGTTGAACTTTTGGTTAATCTTTTGAACTTAAGGTTTGTGATTACATTTTTCTGACTTCCACTGATGAGTTTTGATTTTTAATTTGTCCAAGGCCGTTTGAAATTTTGATTTGAAATTTTGTATTGACTCAAGTGGTTGTTTCTCTGGATGACTTTTGCCTTGAATTGATTTGTTGATCCATTTTCTATTCGATCTCTGATAACTTTTGGAGTTTTGAGTTTCTATCCTCTGATCATTTGTGAATTATGTCATGAGTTTTGAGTTTCAATTACTTTGGATTGTTTGATGAGTAAAACATTTTGACCCTAATTTTTCATATTTTCATTCTTGAGCTCTATTTTGACCTTTGTTACTGATACTCTGTTTTCTTTTATTTCTTTGAGATATGTGGATTTCATGAAATTCAAGCTTTGTGTACTTATTTTTTCATTTGCATTCTTGATTTTTGTTGGGTTTTTTGTCTTCAGCTTGGTCAGTTATCTAGTCTTTTGAACTATAATATTTCTGTGTAAATTCTTGATGGCCTTGTTACAAGATTCTATTGTGATCATTGATTAGACTTTATCTATGAAAAACTTGTTTATTGATTCTTGCAGGTGTAGGTGACCTTGTTTTGAGAACAAAATGAATAGTTCTGCTCCCATTGTTTGTAATCTAAATGAACTGTATTTTGCTCATTCAAACCTGTGATTATTATGATCTTTGCTCAAAAAATTTGTCTCTGCTTTCATCTTTAAAATGGGTTTGTATGGGAATTTTTGCTTTATTCTATTGGGATTCAAATCTTGTGCCCTAATCATTTTCTTTACGTTAATCAAGATCTGGCATTTCCTTTGAGGCTCTTTTCCATTGATTTTGATCCTTATGAAGTGTTTGTTGATTGAAAACTCCTTTCTTATTTAATCTTCAAACTTGAAGTTTTTTGATTTTATAGCCTCTGGTAAGGCCATATTGTTGCATCAAGCTCTATTTGGTTTGTTTCAAATAACACAACTGTACTTTGATCTTTTCATTTGTAAAGGCTTTGGATGTATGCTTTGGTCTCTTGTAGCTTGTGGCATTTTTGAGTTGAAAAATCTTCAATCATGTTATCTTTCTCTGCATTTCTGATACTTTTTGCATGGTATTATCAGCTTTTTTTGTTGTGTGAAGTAGTTTTTCTTCACCTTGACTGCTTGAAAATGATGTCAGATTTAGTTATTCTGAGTTTTAGCCACATGATGGTTGTCATTTTGTAATCATTATTGCTTGATATTGATTTCTCCATTTTTTGAACACTGATACTTTTTCATCATTCTTATTTTGTTGTGAATAACTTTGAAACATTTGATTTTGAGAAATGAAAATGTAGAAGTTAATCATTCTTTTTCATGAAATTGCTTTGAATTGAACTTATTTCTGGAATTTATCTGATTTCACTTTTCTCAGTATCACTTTTTGAAATTTTTTTTAAATGTTGTAGTTTCTTTTCCTTTTTCTTTGATCACAAATGTATTTGATTTCATTATTTCTTTAACTTTAATTTGAAAATTTGAAATGTTATTTTTCATGGCTATATTTGTAATTAAGAATTCTCTTTTTAGTTTAATTTTCTAGATTTGTTAGCTTGTAATTTTTCTACTCTGTAAATTTCAGAAATTCATTGTTTTTTGATGGAATTTTTGTATTCAGGCATAAGCCTTTGATTCAGATACATTATCTTTACTTTTAATGCATGATACTTTTATTTTCCTTTATATATAGATCTTGGCATGCATTGGAAAAGTTGTAAATGTCTTTTTCATGGCGAAGCCCTGTCAAAATTTTCCTAGAATTCCTTTTCCTTTTACTGAAATCTGAAAAATGTTTACCTTGTCTGCAAGCATCTTTTTTTTGTTTACTATAATTTTCCATTTGTAGAAATATCTGAGTTTTAGTTACATTGGTCCCTTTTTCAGCATGTATATGCTTTTTCTTCTTGGCTGCAACCTGTATCTGCACACTTTAAGAAAATAGTTAGAAAATAATTAGGCTTTTGGCCTCTCTTATGTCCATGTTTCTTTTCTCTTTTCTATTTTAGTTTCTGAGTGAGCTATGCAGTTTGATCTTCAAGTACTCTATATCTCATATGATTAGAGATTTTGATATGCATGAATTAGGAAGTGTAGGAATATGGATTAACCCCTGAGCTCTTTATTGATGATTCCTTTCTTTTACTTTTCAGGTACCATGCTTTCAGTTGAAGATAAGATGGAACAAGCTAGAAGGGGGAACTCAACAAAGAATATACAAAGGCAATGATGGGTTCACTCATATTCCTTTTACTTTCTATTTCATGCATGTGTACCTCTTTCTTCAGTAGATGTACTTTACTTTTTAGTCACATCCCACGGCTTGTGTGGGAAACATTTGACCTTCCTTGTGAATAAAACATTGAATTTTGAAAATGATTTGTGTATTTCTTTCTACATTTCAAGCTTCTGTATGGATGTATGATGAACTAAACAACTCAAAACATATAATTGAATGCCTTAATCATGAAGGAAAGAACATTAATGAGAACCTGTAACGTTCATTAATGAACTTTGATTTCTATAATCTGCACTTATGTTTGTTGTCCTAAAACTCAACACTTCACCTACTCTGTAATTTGGTGTCTTCATCAAGACAACACAGCTTCCTTCCTCAGGGCCCTTGTGTTCTTTTGCATAGTTCTGAAGGTATCATGAAATTGCATCTATGAGATCTGTTACATTTTGTAACAGCACACATAGTTGTAGTTTTGATTCCAATCACTTAATTAATTCAACCAGTAACTAATAACATCATAACTTCTTTATCTTAGGTATACTTCACCCATGACATAACATCGTAATGACCAATCTGAGAAACTTTAAAAGTTTCGAGTTTCCCATTTTCACACAAGTGCAAAAATTGTCAACATTTCTGGTGATCCTGCGGGGAAAGCTACCTGCTAGCTTGTAGACCAGTGCCTTGCTCTTGTCCATTGGGCATGGAGTCCAAAGCATGTAACCAAAATCTTCCTTTCTGAAAGGTCCAACCCTTCCAAAATGAACTAAAACTGGGAAAGGATCTGGTAAACCAGATCACGTGCACGAATGCACTTATTGAATTAAAAAACATTACAATGTGCAGGAACTGCACTTATTGAAAGGGAAATCCTAATCTACCCTACTCTAACCAGCACCAACTGAGGCTAAACAAAACCTGAAATAGGCAGTGAAAAGTAGCTTCCTTTTCTCCAAAACCAAGGCCATGAATTCATCTCTAGAAACCAATAAAGTGATATAGCTAGGAATGAGACATGTACCTTTATTTCACTCATCTGGTCATTTTATTAACTGGGAAGCACATCTATCTGATCTGTAATATGTTCTGACATGATTTGAGGCTTTATATTGAGAACAGATAACTCACTTTTGTGCTCCAAGAAAAGCATGAAATCTGGCAATACCGTAGCTGGGTGAGAATCAGCCAAATACCGAATAGGACAAGGCCTCTTCACAGCAAAATTGTTGACAGTTTTGATTTGATCTGAATCATGAATATCTTTTCAATAATGAGCTCTTTTTGAAGCTATCCTGGAGGTTGTTTTGTGTTTTCCAACTGTTGTAACTCATCTTGAAACTATTTTGAGATCTGCTTCTATTCTGTAAGTTGTTCAATGACTGTTGTAAGTAACCTTTCAACACTTCTATCAAATGATTTTGCATTGTTCAGATCCTCCATGCAGTCTAAGAACTGAATATGATCCTCTTCTTTTTCATAGGTACTATCTAGATACATGGTACAGTCAAAAAACTGAAGATCATCTTCTTCATTTTCATAGGTACTTATATGAAGTTGTTGTTCTGAATCAGCCTTTTGGACATTCTGAAACTGATCTGAACATACTTCAGCTCCTTCAAACTATTGTACCACAACTGATCTTTCATCTTGATCATTCTGGTTTGACAAACAATCTGTAAGATCAAAATTTTCTATTTTTTTCTGCACAAGATCTGATTTGAGCAGCATGTTGTTTTGAGACATTCTTCTCCCAAAATGGTTCTTCCAGGAGGGAAAAATAAAGATATGTATTTAATAGCATCTCTTCCTCCTTTTCAAGTACAAGAGGGACCTTATCAACCAGAGGTTCTTTGAATTCTGAAACTACAAAATCAGTTAGTTCTATAGGTTGTTCTTCACCTATGCAGTTTTCCAAATCTGACAAGAAATCATCAACCTCAAGCTGTAAACATGAAAAACAATTTTCTTTAATTTCAACCTCCTTTTTATTCGAAATTGATCTATCCTCTTCTGATATGGCTGTAAGCTGTGTGAGTATGGTGCCTTCATGCACACTACACTCAGAATATGTAGATTGTTGATCATCTTCCAACTTCTCTTGATCTGCTGGAAAAATAGATTGTACCTTTTGTGTGGTTCCTTTTTCCAATTCTGGAATAAAATCAAACTGAAACTTTGACATCCATCCATGCAAGTTCTGTAAAAATTCCAGCCTATCATTGTCTTCTGATAGCTTCCCCTCCTGCTTGATCTTTTGATTCTCTATTTCCTGAACTGGAAGTATGGGTAAAGAAGGAGTGGGCTTAGTTTCAGATTCAACTGGAAAATTTTGGACAAGAGGTTGGGGAATAAGATCTACATTTGGAACAGCTTCTGAATGCCAACTTGGACACTTAATTTTGACTTCAGTATGTGATTGTGGGGTAGAAAAAGTAGGAATTGCAGTAGCTTGATAGTTAGGAAATAAGGAATAAGCTGCATTAATTGACAGGGAGAATTTATAGGCATTGAATTTTCATAGGGAGGGTAAGCAGGAACATCCCAATAATAGGGTTCCTTATCCTGACACCTATCCTTCTTCATTGCTTGTTGATTTCTCAATTTGTTCCTTGATAGCTAAATATTGCTTGCTTCAAACTATTAAACTCAATTCTAAGATCTCTTCACCTTTCATACTTAGCATAACCCTCTGCATAACTTTGACCTTGAACAACCAAACCCTCATATTGATAATCATTTTGATATACAGGGTTTGGGTTATAAGGGTATTCATTCTGATAAGGGTTATAAAATTGATCTGAAGGAGAAGGTGGATAAAAGGACTGCTGGTTTGGCTGATAATATTGCTGAAAGTGAGGATTCATGGTTGCAGGACCTCATAAAATACTGAACTTATGAAAACAGGGTCTGTTGTTCACAAAACAACTGATAACAACAAAATAACATATCTGAATTTCTTGAAAAATACCTGAAGACTGCAGCTGAAAATTTTAATACTTGTTGAAAAGTGCTATACTGATCTGGAATCAGATTTACGGAGTCACCAGATGAGTTCTGCTTTGGATCTTGAATCTTCAGAATGCATCAATAGTAGTTCTTTCCAAAACTGCTATGCATGGTGTCTGATCTACTTGAATGATGAAACACCTCTGAAAGTGAAACTTTTAGTTGTGTGAGTGTCCCACCGGGCATGCCAAAAACTGTTATCTCTCGAAAGTGCACCCTGTAGAGAGATGGCTGCAGGTTTTCTAAGCTTGCAAAATTTGATCTCTCTCTTTCGTAGATACAATGGAAACACCTCAGGTCTGTGGGTATACCTATTTTGAGGTGAGTCTCTGGTATCAAGGTCGGTTCCTTGTTGATGTATCCTAAATTGATTTTGGGGTTTAAGGGTAAAAGATGACTGTAAAATAATTAAAACTAAGGTGATACACCAAATTTGTATGAGGGCTTTGACTGAGTATATGCACAATTGATATGTGAATTATTTTTGATGCACGAACCAATAGTTTTCTACAGAATATTAAGGGAAAAACACTTGGAGGTATTGAGGGAAGAATATCACAACAATATTGCTAAGTTAAACATGCACATTAATATTATGCATAAAATACTGAATTTTGCAACAGGGTAAGATGATTAATCAGGGAATTTACATTCACAAGACTAATAGAAACATACACAAGACTGCAAATAATTGGGAAGGCAGAAATTCTTCACACTCAGAAGGAAAAACTGGAAAAAATTGCTTCAGTACTCCTATATCCAAAAAGTCCTCCAGAAGTTCCTCGTGCTTTGCAAAGGCACACAATATATAGCAAAAATAAAATTCACCCTCTTCCTAAAAATAGCCTAAGGCTTGTACTCACCCATGCATCCTATTTTTATCCTTTATTTAATAATAGATAAAGGAATAAAAATAGAGCATGCAATTACAAATAGGCATTATTAGCCTTAATTACAATATAGTCAAACTGAAGTTGACTGTTCTATTTTTAAGAAAGAAGGGTGAATAATTTGCTAAAAATAAGATTGCTTGCTAGGCAAGTCTCTCTCCATGAACATGCAACTTTGTCTTCTTCTCTATTTTGTCCTGTTGTGAAGGCATGCAAAAATACTCCTGTGTATTGAGAAAAAATAAATTACATTAATTGCAATACTTTGCAAAATAATTCATCCAAATATCTATCCTGATTGGGACAACCTTTGTCTCTGATGTTGACACTTGTTCTATCTTCTAGTGATCACATGGATAGCACAGTGTAAATTATCTCTAACCTTCCCACTAGTGGGGACCACCTTTGAACTTGACCATTAGTCTTCATTGGTTTGGCCACTCTTGATTATCTGACCTTAGACTATAGTACTAACATAGTCCAATGAATTCGGCCCCCTTTGAATACACATATGGCACATTATAATACTCGGCCACTTTGATTATTATTTCCTTGTCATCTTTTGGATTATTTGGGATATGGACTATGGTCTAGACTTTGGAAAGTCAATGCAATGATAATTTTACTCAAACGTGGGGTTGGCCCCCCTCTCCATGGTGACTCGCCCCTTGGTAAATTTTTTGGTGGCATATGTAACTCAAGTTGAGTTTGCTTTGATATTTTTTGATCATTTTGGGCCATCGATCTGTGTCCTTTTTCATCTTCGTCCATCGATCTTGAACCTGTGGTTTAGGGTTTTGGCCTGGCATTTAATGTGGTCGGTGGGCATGACTAGTGGTTAATTGCTTCGAGCCTTGGAGCTCAATCCTTGGCCTTTGATCTTTGTACTCGGTTTAAGCTTAATCATTGATGCTTGACCCTCGGTTAGGGTTTAGTTGACTCTCCTCTCAAGCCGGTATGGTAAAGGTAACTTGAACATTATGATCATTTCATTTGGTTTCTTGGTTCATGGGCCAAGCCCTAGAAATTTGTTTTCTCAACACCATTGTTAGAGCTCACTGAGCATTTATGGGAGTGCCATTGTTGATTATTCTATACTCGGCTCTTTGCAAAAATGGTTCTCTACATTGTGTGCTTCTTCTGAGTGAGTTTTCTGTAATAATGCTGGCATTTTTAGTGTTTTTGACCTCAATTTTGTATTGGCCGCCATGGTTGTTCTCTTGGAGCTCGGCCTTTCTGAAGATTTGTTGGCCGTTCGTTTTAACTCGATCTCTCTACAACTTCTTTGGGTGTTTGAGTTTCTACTCTGAATCCAAGCTCTGTGAGGATTCTGTAACATGGATTCTATTGACCAATTGAGCTCAGTTCTCCCTCTCTTTGCATCACTATTTGATGAAGTTGGTAAGTTTTGACCCTGAGTTTTCATTGCTACTTGGTCTTGAAAATTCGACCTCCAAAACTGATACTCGTTTTCTTTTTCATTTATTTGTGATATGTGGAAATTTTAACCTAGAAATAATCCTAGATGTTTATTTTTCCTCTGCAGTTTTTTGATATTTTGAGGGTTTTCCTCAACTCAGCTCAAACTGGTGAGTTCTGTAGTTCTAAACTATAATATTTTGTATTGATGGCTCTTGATCATAATCTGTGACGACATATAATTAACTGTAGTTCAAAAACTCGTTTTTGATAACCCAGGTGTAGGTATTCTTGTTGATATAAAAGCATGTTGAATATTATCTGTTCCCATTGCTCTGTAATTGAGTATTTCAGTTTTGTTGCTCGAAAATTCAAAGATGTAACTTACTTTGATCTTGCCTCAAATAATTTGTCCCTTCCATCTTATTATGGGCCTTCACTAGGAATTTATGCTTCTTTTTGTCGGAATGAATCTGCATCTTTTTCTTTACATTAATAGATCTATTTCATTCATCATGTGCATATTTAGATACAAAATATACTTTGTGCTTTGAAGATTGAAAAATCCTTTCTATATTGAATATTCAAACTTGAAGTAATTGATGATGTTCATAACAAGGTAGATGTGTAGATATTGTTGCATCATGATTATTTATTTGTGAGCTTCAAATAACACAACTGTACTTTGATCCTTATTTGTAAAAATGGATTATGCTTTGGTATCTTGTAATCCGTAGTGGAATTTTCTCAGTTGAAAAGTATCAATCATGTTCTTTGAAAGAAACAGGGGTTTTTGCAAAGTATTATAGCCTGGATTCTTGTGTGAAGTAGTCTTTCTCACCTTGACTTCCTCAAAATGATGTACATTTTATTCTGAAAAATAGTACGACGTGATGGTTGTCATTTTGTAAAATTATGTTCTTGATATTGATTTCTCCATTTTCTACAACTCTGTACTGGACACATTCTTATTTCTATTGTGAATAACTTTGAAAGATTTGATTCTGAGAAATGAAAACTGTAGAAGTTAAAAAATTATTTTATTTGAGAACCTAGAAGGGACACATTATTTCTAGAATTTCTGTTTCACAAATTCCTGTATGCTAAACTTTGATGTTTTGTTGGAATGTTATAGTTTCTTTTCCTTTTCTGCTTAAATACTGTATTTGAGCTTCATTATAGCTTTACATGCATGCTAGAAAATTTGAAATGTTGATTTTTCATGGTGAAGCCCTGGCCAAATTTTCCAAGAATTTCTTTTTCCTTCCGTTTCCAACATAGTAGTTGTATTTTTCTGTTTCAGAAAAAAAAATGTAACACTTATTTGATGAAGTTGATTTGTAGTTATGTTGTCCTCTCAAAATTTCCCCTCTTTTGAAAGTCAAAAAATTGAAAATTTTGAGTTGAAACTCTTTAGTGAAGTTCTAGTGAAGTGAAAAGTTTAGGAGATAGTACAAATTCA
Organism: Taxus chinensis; assembly: GCA_019776745.2. Lineage (NCBI taxonomy): Eukaryota > Viridiplantae > Streptophyta > Pinopsida > Cupressales > Taxaceae > Taxus > Taxus chinensis. The sequence goes on along the minus strand of JAHRHJ020000576.1, from coordinate 38,750 downwards.
TGTTTTTTGGAGTTATTTTGGTGATTTGCGGGTCTGTCGGACATTTTTATCCCTCATGTTCCATGTTCTACCGCACCTTCTGTTCCCCGATCAGCTGCATTCCTCAATATTATTATTCTTTCGATTCTGTCAGAACTTTTTGGCCCATTTGTCCTAAATTCACCCAGGCTCTCTATACCCTGATCGCTCGCATCAGATCCTTCGCGTAATTTTGTCCCATCTATCCCAAAATAATTTGTGCCTTCTGTCCCTACTTTTTCTACATCACGCACATCAACTAAATTGCATCTTCGCATCCCTCACATTTTCAAGTTTTAGGACCTCCCATGTTCATTTGGCCCGCATTACCCGCATCACCCACGTCAGCCGGATCACGTCTACACGTCCCTCATGTCCCAAATGTACCAAAGACCTTCCGGGCAAGTTTTTTCCGCTCTTCCCGATTCTTATCTTTTTGAGTCGGTGTAATATGAATTTAATACACATTTAATGACCTTCTCTCTCCTAAATGGCTATTTAATGGGACTATCCTCTACACATTTGACACATTGCTCACTTGCCATCATTTTCTTGAATCCCTGCAATTAAGGTCATTTTCTCGTGCTCCTGATCCCTTTGCATTTATGCATTACAAACATAAAGATAAAATTCCAAGGATAAGAACATGTATCACCTCTTGAGACCTTTGTTCTCGATATCGTGGAAAGTGAGGTTCGACACCTAGATTTTGGGGATTTTTGGAACACATTGACTTGCCCTAATCCTTCCCCCATGGCACAAATGATCAACGATAGTGGACTTGATTTAATTTGAAGAATTTCATTGATTAGAACCTCAAGATAAACTATCATCACAGGCCAGATACTGAGGATTACCGGGCTGATTGTGTAGATGATTTTGAAGAGAGGTGGATGCACTATGGTAGACTCTCTCCGCAACTGATTAAAGAGCTCAATCTCTATCAATTTGCTGAAGGGTTTGAGGATGATGATGAAGAATTGTAGTCTTTTGAATATGAGACATCAATCAAACATAAACCATTGTAATATCTGGATTGGTACAAGAAGGAGAAGGATGACTTTTTTAAGATTTTGACCCCTGTCCTTATAAGAACCAAAGTTTGGTTTGACAAAAGGTTCGAGAACTTAAGAAGAATCAAACTAGATCTTCTTCCAGAGATATTTAAACATCTAGGAAGGAAACACATACACCCAACACAAAGGAACCTATACAAACCCCTCCTCCTTCCTTAATTAAAGAACCTGAATCTTCTACTCCCTCGTCTTCTACTCAAGTGTAACAAAAGAAGATAAAATAGGTTAGACAAGAGCCAATTGAGGAAGAACCCCTTCTAGAGAATTCTGGATTTCCTTCAGGGCTAGAAAACATTATTTTTCTTAGTGAAAGTCATGATGGTGAAGTACCAAACCCTGTAGGAACTTCAAACATTACAATAGAAGATGAGAAGGAGGTGCCTAGCACTGAACCTCCTAGTACCACAGATTCCTTTGTGCAAGAATCTCTAGATGTCTCACTCACCTCTTTATTGGAGGTAACAGTGGTGAATACCTTAAGTGCCACGGGTTAACTTACTCTTGGAACTCTTGTCCCTTATTCTTCTTCTTCTTCTAATTTTTAATGGGTGCAACCCTTGGTTTATAGCAACAAGAGAAAACCTTCTTCCCATTTGACAAGGCCAAATTTTTATGCTATGGTATCTTTGTTAGGTACTACTCCTCCTCCTCTAGCAAAGATAGCTAAAATAACTTCAAGAATAGTGACAGATGCTCAAGGCCAACAATTTCTATAGGTTTCAAAGCCTAAGGTTGATAAGGTAGAGGAATATCTATTAACCTCTGACCTAGAACTTTCTAGATTTCCAATGGGAGAATCTACTCCTGAGAGTGAGGTACATAACCTCCAAGAAACAGTAACCAAGGTTAATGAGATAGTGGAAAATGGCAAACAAACTATAGAACATTTGGAAGAAGAAAATCAAGTTCTTTCCATCTTCATCCAGTCATTATTGGCTAAAGATAAAGTTTTGGATCCTACTCAACTAGATTCCCTTCCACCTCCTATGATTCTCAGTCAGGATGAGGTTCAAAGTATCAAGGATATACACAAATATTCCACTTATGGAAGGGCTATGGAAGCCATGGTTGATGACATGAACATTGCAGGCTTGAACTTCATTGTAGAAGCCTTCAAAATCAATGAGAAGGTGACCAACCTACAAAAAAAATCTCCTCTATTAGAACTATGGACAAAGAATTGAAGCTTTATAGTAGTTGTATCATAGATATTTTCCTTATGGGACAGACTAATGAAAATATATTTTTGGCCAGTAAAGTTTTTGATGATGCTAAGGACAACTTGTTAGGGTCATGGGTGTTCAGTGTTGAATGGAAAATAAAATTTCTGGAAGAATCCTTTGGAGAATTGAGAAACAGTTAGTAGAAGGCAGAATCTATTAAGACTTGTGTTTCATCTACCTTTAGGGATATTCATTGTCATCTTCATGATGAAATTTCAGGTGTTCCTTTCTCTCTTCAAGAGATTAAAACTCAGTTCAGGACATTTTTCAAAGAAGACCTGTTCAAAGAATAATTGATTACCAAAGAGAAGATAAAGGATATTTTCTCTCTTCAATCTACCATTGAAGAGGATAATAAAGAATACTTGGAACATATCGAGTTTGATAAGGACATGGAGAAATGTCTAGGCACTTGGTCTCATGCCACTGCTAACACGTCAATCCCACGAGGTAGAGAGATAGATGAAGCATTAAAAATATTCAGGCAATGGATTCTCAAGTCAGTGGGCCCTCCTCAACAATAAGCGGATGTTTCCTCTCCTACTTTCTCCTTTTATCCTTCTTTTCCTAGAATCGAGCTCATTGTAAACTAATTAAGGACATTGTTTCGAGAACTTCCTTAATTAATATTTTAGTTAAAACAAACGGTTACCAAGTGTAACCAATTTGTAAGCTATATAATGGGCTCTCTTCTCCATTTACTAGGCTGGAACTCTGGTTATTTTTGAAAGTGTAAAGGAGTAAAAAGATATCAATATAAGAAGATCTCTCCTTCTGTTTCTATCTGTTCTTGTTTTTTCCATTCTATCTGTTAAAATTTATTGAATCATTAATATATTTTACTTCAAGAAGCTTTGTATTCTTGTGGATGTCATCTCTGGGAATTTGTGTCTGTGAAATAACATCTTGTGGTTTTAATCCAAATGATTTTGTTTTATATGATTCCATTCTGGCATGTGTAAGGAATTATTTTGTTATCTATATTTCCTGAGAGTGCTATTCTACCTTTTCCCATTTCTTAATTCTTCTATCCTTTGTTATTGATGATCTGTTTTATCAAAAACTTTCATGATATTAGAGCTCCTCTTTAAAACTAAATGTTGTACAATTGTAAATAGGTTTTTGTCTTTAAATAAGGGAACCTCTCCCATCAAAGAGGAGGGAATTTATTTCCCATGACTGTTGTTCTCAATAAAGTCCTTATTTGACAACCAATATTTCTATTACCTGGTCATGAATTACCTAAGGATGAGGTTGATGTTCCTACTACCTGGTCATGAATTACCTAAGAATGACTTTGATGTTCCTATTGTTCTATTTCTCAACTCGACTGATTAATGGTATGCTGATATCACTCATTTTCTCACCTATGGGGAGTGTCCCTCTCACTTGACTACCAAAGAGAAGAGATCTATCAAGATAAGATCAAGACAATATGTATTGTGGGAGAATTCTTTGTTCAAATGTGGAGTGGATGGAAGATTTCTTTATTGCATTGACAAAGAACAACAGAATAAGCTTTTCTCATCTTTCAATGATCAAGCATGTGGAGGTCATTATTCATCTACTATTACTACTCACAAGATTCTTCATATTGGATACTATTGGCCTACTTTGTTTAAAGATACATTAAAATGGGTTGATAAATGTGAAGCTTGTCAGACCTTTTTTGGAAGACCCAAGTTGGTTGTCTTGTCGCTTAAACCTGTTGTAATTGAAGATCCCTTTCAACAGTGGGGTTTAGATTTCATTGGAACACTCAACCCATCTTCAAGTGCTGGACATACTCATGTGTTGACTACCACAGATTATTTCACTAAGTGGGTAGAAGCCATTCCAGTAAAAAGTACCACTTTTGAAGTGGTATGTTATTTTATCAAAGAAAACATCTTCGTAAGGTTTAGAGTGCCAAACAAGATTGTGGCTCATAATGCTTCAAATTTTTCTTCTGATGAGATGATGGATTTTTGTTATGGATATGGAATTTACCTTGCTCACTCTTCAGATTACTATCCTTAAGGGAATGGATAGGCAGAGTCAACAAACAAGAATCTGGTGGCTATAGTAAGGAAACTGGTTAATGAATCTCAGAGGAACTGGCACAAGAAACTCTATGATGCTCTTTGGGCAGATAGGATTAATAGCTATTAGGATGTCCCCTTTTCACGTGGTGTACAGTGTGGAATCCTAATTACCAGTGATAGTGGAGCTACTAGCTTTGTACTTAATCAAGGCCATTGAAGACACTAGTTTCAATGATTCTTTAGACAAAAGGATCATGTATCTTCATAAGTTGAATGAAGACAAGCTACAGGTTGTTGATAGAATATCTAACCACCAGCAGAAAATAAAATATTTATTTGACAAGAAGGATAGGTCCAGAAATTTCTAATTTGGAGACATTTTTTGTTGTGGGATAAAAGACATTAGCCTCGAGGAAGCCATGGTAAGTTTGATTCTCTTTGGCTCGGTCCTTTCAAAATTAGGCATTTTGCTAGTGAAAATTCTTTCTATCTTAATTACATGGATGGTTCCTCTCTACCACTTCCTTATAGTGGGTAGTACCTGAAATTGTTCAAGTCCTAGGTGAATAGGAAGTCTCTTTGTATATTATGTATAGTGTGTGTTTGCTTCTTCCTGTTTCTATTTGTGGTGTGTTTTTTCCTTGTTTGTGTGTTGTCTTATGTATTGGTTTTCCTTTTGACTTTATGGCCTGATGGATTACGCATTGGTCTTCTTCCCTTAGGTTTTCTAGAGTTCTTGCCTTGTCCCGTTCTTCTGATCTAGCCAAGTCATCCCTAGAAAGAACCAAATGTTGTCCTCTCAAAATTTACCCTCTTTTAAAAGTCAGAAAATTGAAAATTTTGAGTTGAAACTCTTTAGTGATGTTCTAGAGAAGTGAAAAGTTGAGGAGATAGTAAAACTTCACATTTTTTGGAGTTATTTTGGTGATTTGCGGGTCTGTTAGACATTTTTGTCCCTCATGTCCTAAGTTCTGTCGGGCCTTCTGTTCCCCGATCAGCCACATTCCCCAAAATTCTTTAACTTTAAGTTCTGTCGGAACTTATTGGCCCATTTTTCCTAAGTTCACCTAGGCTCTCTATTACCTAATCACCCGCATTGCCTACATCGGGTCCTTCGCACACTTTTGTCCCATCTGTCCCAAAAGAATCTGTGCCTTCTGTCCCCACTTTTCCCACATCGCGCGCATAAGCTAAATCATGTCTTCGCATCCCTCATGTCCCTCACATTTCCAAGTTTTTGGACCACCCATGCTCATTTGGCCTACATTACCCGCATCGCCCGTGTCGGCTGGATCGCGTCTTCGTGTCCCTCGTGTCCCAAATGTACCAAAGACCATCTGGGCCAATTTTTTCCATTCTTCCCAATTCTTATATTTTTCAGTCGGTGTAATATGAATTTAATGTAGATTTAATGACCTTATCTCTCCTAAAAGGATATTTAATGGGACTATCCTCTATGTATTTGACACATTGCCCACTTGCCATCATTTTCTCGAATCCCTGCAATTAAGGTCATTTGCTTGTGCTCCTGCTCCCTTTACATTTTTTTGCGAACTCGACCCTTGAAGGTTTTCCTCTATGCATTGAAAACATTAAGATCAAATTCCAAGGCCAAGAACATGTATCACCTCTTGAGATCTATGTTCCCGACATCAGGAATAGTGAGGTTTGACACCTAGATTTTGGGGATTTTTGGAACAGATTGACTTTCCCTAATCCTTCCCCCATGGCACAAATGATCAACAACAGTGGACTTGCTTTGATTTGAAGAAGTTCATTAATCAGAACCTCAGGAAAAACTATCATCACAAGCTAGATACTGAGGATTACTAAGCTGATTGTGCATATGATTTTGAAGCAAGGCGGAGGCACTATGACAAACTCTCTCTATAACTAATTAAAGAACTCAATCTCTATCAAATTCCTAAAGGGTTCCAGGATGATGATGAAGACTTTCAGTCTTTTGAATATGAGACATCAATCAAACATACTCCTTTGGAAGATCTAGATTGGTACAAGAAGGAGAAGGATGACTTGGTTGAGATTTTGACCTGTGTCCTTGTAATAACCAAAGTTTGGTTTGACAGGAAGGTTCGATAGCTTAAGAAGAATCAAAGTGGATCTTCTTCTAGAGATACTTCAACACCTATGAAGCAAACACATACACCCACCACAGACATGCCTATAAAAACCCCTCCTCCTTCCTCAATTAAAGAACCTGAATCATCTACTCCCTCTTCTTCTGCTCAAGTGTACCAAAAAAAGATAAAAGAGGTTAAACAAGAGCCAATTGAGGAAGAACCCCTTCTAGAGAATTTAGGATTGCCTTCAAGGACAAAGAACATTATTATTCTCAGTGAAAATGATGATGGTGAAGTACCTGTTGTATATATCTCCCACCGGGTAAATATAGACAAACAAAAGAATACGGAAATCAAAGAAACTCAAAACCTGATATTTATTGTGTCACCAACAGTCAAGGCATAGGTTGGGGGCACACATCACAAAGTGTCAACATGCGAAAATTCATGCCCAAGGTGCAAATTGGGGGTGCATAGAACAAAGTGTCAACATGCGAAAATTCGTGCCCAAGGCGTAGGTTAGGGGCGCATAGCACAAAGTGTCGACATGCAAAAATTCACGCCCAAGGCATAGGTTGGGGGTGCACAACACAAGACGTCAACACCACATTTTCAGCACCTATGGTGCACTTAAAATTAGGTTAACATGAAGATGGATGCGCTGAGGCGCATCTTCAGGAGGCGCAACATTTTGAGCGTTGACACCCCGACATGAAGCAAACCCTGACCCAAATATTCAAATGGCCATAACTTTTCACAGGGAACTCGGATTCACACAAGGTTGGAATTTTCGGAAAGGTTGGATTCACGCAAGGGTGAGAACATGTTCTTCAAAAATGCAAAATATAATTCACTATTTTTTGGGTTTGCTAAGGTTCTCACCTACCACCATAATGAGATGAATTAAATGCAACCTAGAGGTGGTTGGGGTAGATTTGGAATTCCTCTCTCTTTTCTCTCTCATTCTTCCTATAAATTGTAAGGAGGGGCTTTTTTCTAAAGGTTGGACATGATTTTTTTGCCCCTCCCTTCTTCTCTTTGGCAGGTGAATTTGTGGAGTTCAAACCTCACATTTAAAACTATAATGCAACTTTGCCTCTTGACATTTTGTAGTATATTGTATCAATCTTTGGAGAAAATAATGCATGTCTGTGGATGATTCTCAACCATCTTTGTGTTCATTTTAATCCTCTTGATCTTTCACTACAAATTTGGTTATCTGTGCATGATCTTGCGTTGCATTTTAATCGTTTGTGTTTATTGGCAAGACAGGTCTTTCTTCATTCCTCGGTGCATCACCTTTATTAGTTTAGGTTATTTTTATGTATATTTTTACCCTATCTCCTTGGAAAGTTAGATTAGGTTTTTAAGTAAACCCTCTACATTTTTATGTGTGCATCTGAACAGAGGAATAGGAACCGGCTTTCTTCCGAACAACTTTCTCGATTCACAAGGTCCCACACTTGGGAAAAGCTCCATGTTATGCAATCGCACTGAGAGTCTCAACCCATCAAGTTGCAGACATTTAGGGGTGCTGTGATTCACCATCAACAGTACCAAACCCTGCAGGAACTTTAGAAGTAACAGTAGAAGATGAGAAGGAGGTGCCTACCACTGAATCTCCTAGTACCAGAAAATTCCTCTGCACAAGAAGTTCCAGATGCCTCACTCACCTCTTTATTGGAGGAAATAGTGGTGAATACCTTAAGTGACATGGGTTCATTTGATCTTGGACCTCTTTTCCCTTCTTCTTCTTCTTCTACTACTTTTGCATGGGTGTAAACCTTGGTTGAAAGTAGGAAGAGAAAACCTTCTTCCCATTTGACAAGGCCAAATTTTGATGTTATGGCAGCTTTATTAGGTACTCATCCTCCTCCTCCAATAAAGATAGATAAAACAAATTCAATAATAGTGAAATATGCTCAAGGCAAAAAATTTCTAGAGGTTACAAAGCCTAAGGTTGATAAGGCAGAGCAATATCTATTAGCCTCTGACTTGGAACTTTCTAGAGTTCCAATGGGAGAATATACTCATGAGAGTGAGGTACATAACCTCCAAGAAACAGTAACCAAGGTTATTGAGAGAGTGGAAAAGGGTAAACAAACTATAGAATAGTTGGAAGAAAAAAATCAAGTTCCTTCCAGCTTCATCAAGTCATTATTGGCTAATGATAAGGTTTTGGATCCTGCTCCACTTGCTGCCATTCCACCTTCTATGATTCTCAGTCAGGATGAGGTTCAAAGTATCAAGGATATACATAGATATTCCACTTATGGAAGGGATATGGAAGCCATGGTTGATGACATGACCATTTCAGGATTGAATTTCATTGTAGAAGCCTTCAAAATCAATGAGAAGGTGGCCAACCTATAACAAAAACTCTCCTCCTCTATTAGAACTATGGACAAATAATTGAAGCTTTGTAGTAGTTGCATAATAGATCTTCACCTGATGGGATAGACTGATGAAAATATATTGTTTGCCAGTAAAGTTTTTGATGATGCCAAGGGCAACTTATCAGGGTCATGGGTGTTCAGTGTTGAATGGAAAATAAAAGTTCTAGAAGAATCCTTGGGAGAATTGAGAAACAGTTGGCAGAAGGGAGAATCTTTCAATACTTGTGTTTCATCTATTTTTTAAGGATATTCATTTTCATCTTCATGATGAAATTTCAGGTGTTACTTTCTCTCTTCAATATATTAAAACTCATTTTAGGACATTTTTCAAAGAATACCTATTCAAAGAAGAATTGATTACCAAAGAGAAGATACAGGATATTTTCTCTCTTCAATCTACCATTGAAGAGGCTAATAAACAATACTTGGAACATATCAAGTTTGATAAGGACATGGAGAAATGTCTAGGCACTTTGTCTCATGCCACTAGCAACACATCAATCCCACGAGGTAGGGAGATAGCTGAGGCATTAAAAATATTCAAGTAACGGATTCTTAATTCAGTGGGCCCTCCTCAGCAATAAGTGGATGTTTTCTCTCCTAGTTTCTCTTTTTCTCCTTCTTTTCCTAGAATCGAGCTCATTGTAAACTAATTAAGGACATTGTGTCGAGCACTTCCTTAATTAATATTTTAGTTAAAAGAAACGGTTACCAAGTGTAACCAATTTGCAAGCTATATAATGGGCTCTCTACACCATTTTCTGGGTTGGAACTCTGGTTATTTTTGAAAGTGTAAAGGAGTAAACAGTTATCAATACTAGAAGATCTCTCTTTTTTTTTCTATCTGTTCTTGGTCTTTCATTTCTATCCGTTAAAATTTATTGAATCATTAATGTATTTTACTTAAAGAAGATTTGTATTCTTGTGAATGTCATCTCTGGGACTTTGTGTTTGTGAAATAACATCTTGTTGTTTTAATGCAAATGATTTTCTTCTATATGACTCCATTCTGGAATGTGTAAGGAATTATTTTGTTATCTATATTTCCTAAGAGTGTTATTCTGCCTTTTCCCATTACTTAATTCTTCTATCCTTTTGTATTGATGATCTGTTATATCAAACACTTTCATGATATCAGAGCTCCTCTTTAAAACTAAACGTTGTACAATTGTAAATAGGTTTTTTTCTTTAATTAAGGGAACCTCTCCCATCAAAGAGGAGGGACTTTCTGTCCCCTGACTTTTGTTTTCAATAAAGTCCTTATTTGACAATGAACAAGTTAGAAGCTGAAACATCACAACTATTCATTCTTGATCATGTAATGCCTTTCTTATGTCTTGTATCACTTTACTTAATTTACATAGTGCTTTTAAAACATGTGATAGTTTAAAATCATCATAATGAAAAGTTGTAAATGTCCATTTTTCATGGCGAAGTGCTATCAAAATTTTCCCAGAACTATCTATTTCTTTGATTGTAATTTGAAAATGTACTTGTCTGCATGCATCTTCTTTGTTTTGTACTGTAACTTTTTCCTTTTCCTGAAGATATGTGAGTTTTGAGTGACATTAACCCTTCTTTATAGCATGTACATGATCCTTCTCTACTTGTCTGCAACATGTACCTGTACACTTAATAAAATAGTTAGAAAATAATTAGGCTCTTGGCCTCTCTTGTATCCATTTTCTTGTTCTCTTTTCTATTTTTTCTTTTTGAGTGAGCTATGCAATTTGATCTTCAAGTACTCTATATCTCCTGTTGCTTAGAGATCCATATACAAAAATTAGGATAGTGTAGGAATATTAATTAACTCTGAGCTCTTTATTGATGATTACTTATCTTTTACTTTTCAGGTACCATGATTTTAGGTGTGGAGAAAATTATGAAACAAGATGGAAGGGGGACAATCTACACAACGAAGAATATACAAAGGCAATTATGGGTTCACTCATATTCCTTTTCTTTCTATTTCATGCATGTGTACCTCTTTCTTCAGCAGATGTACTTTACTTTTTAGTCGTATCCCACGACTTGTTTGGGAAACATTTGACCTTTCTTGTGAATAAAACATTGAATTTGGAAATTGAGTTGTGTATTTCCTTGTACATTTCAAGCTTCTGAATGGAGTGTATGATGAACTAAACAACTTAGTCATATAATTGAATGTCTTAAACATGAAGTAAAGAACATTAATGAGAACATGTAACATTCAGTAATGAACTCTGATTTCTATAATTTGCACTTATGTTTGTTGTCCCAAAACTCAACACTTCACCTTATTTGTAAGTCGGTGTCTTCATCAAGACAAAACATCTGTCCTTCAGGGCCTTTGTGTTCTTTTCCTAAAGGTACGACAAAATTATAGACTATGTGATCTGTTACATTTTGTAACAGCACGCATAGCTGCAGATTTCACTTAATCATTAATTATTTCAGTGGTAGCTAATAAAATTAGAAATTATTTAGCTTAGGTATACTTCACCCATGACTTTCATCGTAATGACGAAGTTTCGAGTTGAACATTTTTGCAAAGGTGCAAGAATTGTCAACAGTATCTCAGCAAGAACTTATTATACTAGCTGCAACAGGAAAGGATAAAATTTAGAGTAGAAGAAGTAAGTTGTGCATCAGATTATTATTCAGTGCATAGATACAAAAAAGATTACAGTATTCTAACATGTGACAAGAATCATCTTCAGAATCAAACTAAGAAGCACTTTTATAGGATTGCAGTAGCAAATTTTACAGCACAGTTATAACTTTTAGAAATGAAGTAAGTACAAGTGTAGAGAATGCTACAATAGGTTCCAGAAAAGGCTTAGGGTTTATCCAAGAAGAACTTTAATTAGAAAACTCATACATATCTAGTTTAAAGGAATTTTCAAGAACACATTTTAAAAATGTTGTTATCACATAAGCTAAGAAATGACAGTGTAGACCTAGTATCCCTATGAGATCCAGGAATTATAAATATCAAGGTGCTCAGTTATTTGAAAGAGTAAAAGTGACAAACACCCCAGATCCAAGTCCTTAATGAAGGAGAATACAAAGTAAATATCACACACAATTGGCTCTCAAATTAAGCTTAAAGGCGTAAAGATACAAGTAAAAAATAGAGATTTACGAGCACCCATGTCATAAAATCACAAATCCTAGAAATAAATGAAGACCCATTATTGGTAGCGAGAAATCACAAAGGATCTTATACAAACAAGGAGCTTATTATCAGTGTCTTGAAAATCAAATGGAAAAACAACAAAGATTCAGATCTAAGAAAGCTTGATAAAAGGTTATAACAGAGACGCCAACAAAAGAAGAGAAGTCTCAAGATCAAACATGAACAACCAACAAAAATGAGGAAGAACTTACCGATTCAAAGTGATTTCTTCAAAAACCTAGAGTCAAAGAGAATAAGACTATCAGAAAAGCTCGAGAATGATCTAGTTTGAGCCACAAAAATCGAAAAAATGCAAAGCGGAACTAAGTATCAGTATGCATGGTCACAAGAACAATAAAAATGAAGTAATTTTCATGTTTGAGGAAAAATAAACCCACCCTTTCCAAGCATTCATGGAAACCATAGAAGTTGTAGAGAACTCGAAGATTTCAAACCATGGCACCCTTCAAAAGAAATAACACATAACTGAGTTTCATGGTTCAACAATGGCATCCAATACTGAAGACGATAGCTCAATCTTGCTCAGAAAGAATGAATCGAACACAGCAATGGAAAACAGGACTTCTTTAGAACTCTCACAGAACTCCAATAAACCACAGAAACCAAAGAATGACAAAAATAGAGCTCAAAAGTTTCAACCTTGGCAGAAACACCCCAAGCCATATTGTTCAGCAGCTCAAAACAAAGCAAAAGAACCCAATACAGAGGTACGGGAGGTTCCTTATTCACCCCCTACAACCATGGAACTAATATTCAAGAGAAAAGCCAAGCTCAAAGAAATGATAATGGTGGCTGCCTTCAAAATCCCACACAAAGAGCTCAAAAAGAGGAAGAATGGCTACAAATATACTAGAAACAAAGTCACAAAGGCCCCACAATCTAGGGAAATTCTTAAAGTCGAGCTTAGTGAGCTTCAATAATGGCATCAAAAAATTTTACTAGGGCTTTGCCCCCATAAAAAAAAACAAATTCTAGTCATTTTCCCATTATGGGCCGAATCCACCCTTTAGTATGAAAACTCAAGAGTGAGTTTCAACCTAGGGACTCAACCAGGGTTAGAATCATCAATGGCTCTGCAAAATCGAAAGGACAGAGATCAAAGGCAAAGGATCCGATCTCCAAAATAAATGTGAACCAATGGGTAATGACAATGCCACATTCAATTTCTAGGTTAGAAACCTTAACCAAGGGTAATAAATCCAACCGCTATGCCCCGCCAAGATCAGAGTTAAGAGACCCACGGTGGAGAAGAAACAAGTACCAGATCAAAAGGCCAAGATAAGTTTAGCAATACCAACAGACAATCAACCTTAGTTAACCTTCCACCAACAAATGCCAAGGGGTGAGTCATCGTGTGAAAATGGCCAGCCCATGATTAAAAAAACAAAAAAACAATAATTACTTTCAAAAGATCAAACCATAGTCCGAGTTAAATAATGCAAACCCATTATGACCAAATTATTCTATGCAATGATCAATTAAAAGGTGAAACCTTTTATGCCAAAGCCGACAACTATTCAAGTGGATGAAACCATGTATTATAGCATATTACAAAGTAAACCCATGTGCATTTAGACACAACAATATGGCAAGTCCATTATAGATGGTCCCCAATAACAAATGGAAGGCTTGAGTAGTGATAAAGTGTACTATTTGCACAAGATGGTCACCCTTTTCGTAGAAACTATTGACCTAAGTCCACCAAGGTGGCGAAACCAAGAAAGTTGGAGGTTGTCCCCACAAGGAGGTTGGAGTGGAGTTGTAGAGTGTCACTCATGTGACCACTTAGAAAGAGATGTCAATGTCAAAGCATGTACACATGAACAAGTTATCCCCACATTGTATTTTTGTTATTTCCATGGAAATATCACAAATGTTTGAATTATTCACTCACAGGAAGAGAATTAATTTGTTGCATGCTTCACAAGAAGATAGAATAGAGAAGAAGACAAAGTTGCATGTTCACAGGAGAAAGACTTGCATAAGCAAGAAAGCTTATTATTAGCAAATTGTTTACCCTTGTTTTCTTAAAAAATAGAACAGTCAACTTCAGTTTGACTGTATTTTAATTAAGGCTAATAATGCCTATTTGTAATTGCATGCTCTATTTTTATTCCTTTATCTATTATTAAGTAAAGGATAAAAATAGGATGCATGGGCGAGTACAAGCCTTAGGCTATTTTTAGGAAGAAGGTGAATTTATTTTGCTATATATTGTGTGCCTTTGCAAAGCACAAACTTCTAGAATAACTTCTAGGAGAACTTCTTGACTTTTTGGATATAGGAGTACTGAAGCAATTTTTACCAGTTTTTCCTTCTGAGTGTGAAGTACTTTCTGCCTTTCCAATTATTTGCAGTCTTGTGTATGTTTCTATTAGTCTTGTGAATGTAAATTCCCTGATTAATCATCTTACCCTGTTGCAAAATTCAGTAATTTCTGCATGATATTAATGTGCATGTTTAGCTTAGCAGTATTGTTGTGATAATATCCCTCAATACCTCCAAGTGTTTTGCCCTTAATATTCTACAGAATAATTGTTGGTTTGTGCATCCAAAATCCTTTCACATATCAATTGTGCATATACTCAGTCAAATCCCTCATACAAATTTGGTGTATCACCTTAGTTTTAATTATTTATAGTCATCTTTTACCCTAAACCCCAAAATCAAGTTTAGGATACATCAATAAGGAACTGGAACCTTGATACTGGAGACTCACCTCAAAATAGGTATACCCATAGACCTGAGGTGTTTCCATTGTATCTACATAAAGAGAAAGATCAAATTTTGGAAGCTTATAAAACCTGCAGCCATCTCTCTATAGGGTGCACTTTCGAGAGATAATAGGTTTTCCACCTGTAGGCACGTGCACAGTAATTAAGCTTCATACTTTTGAGCTTCAAGAAATAAGCATCACTCCATTGCAACAACGTAACTAAAAGGAAAACAAATGAATGTTGACCTTTTTTTCTCATTATCTTCCCTAAGCTGCATGGCATATAATTCTGGTTTCAGGAAAATATACCTCATATAGGGAACTTTCGAAAGACCTTAGTGTATACATCATTGTTTCAAAAGCCGATGGGAGTCTTTTGCAACATCATACAGTAGTACATTTGATTCCCAGATTCATAACAGTAAGGAAATTTTCTTAACCTTCTTTCACCATCAATGGTCACTTTTGAGATTGGCTTGTAAGTCACATATTATTTTCTAATTCCCCTTTCCTAAAAGATTTAAGGTATAGGACCATGATGATAGGTGTCATAGCCTTTACAGAATAAAAAAGTGGCAAGTCAATTATTTTTTTCCAACCCCTTTGAAGTATTTGATCACAATGATATTATTCAGACCTTAAAAAGGTCATTAAGTAATAGATTTAAGAATTCACTATTGGGGCCGCCCCTTGAATCCACGATGACTGCACCCCTCCTTTTTTTCGGTAATCATGATATCCAATTTTGGTCGAGTTGATGGTCAACTCTAAAGATTTTGCATTGCAGAATACTTGAAATTTTGATCCTTCAGTCAACAACAAGTTGAAATAAACGTCAAGTATCTGTGAAGATCGTTATCCAATCAATTCTTCTTAAAACACTTATCTGATAAGGATGCAATGTTTCAAAAAAAATGCTACGGGTTTTAATTTGGACTGTTTGATATTGTACTGAGAAGACCTCCATCATTTATTTTTTGAACTCATGTTGAGTTCAGGTTACCATCTCATATTATGGTTAAGAGATAACAATAGATACAAAAATTATCGACCTATACATTTGTTCATTTTGCATCAGGAAGCCTTTAGAGCTTGGCGAAACCCTGACAAATTTTTTTCAGAACCCCATTATGATGATTCTAAGCTTGATTATTGAGCACTGCTTTAGCAACTACAAGAAAGCTCTATGAATGTGAATATTTATGATCTCTATGTCATTTTTTACTCCTTCTCGAAGGATCAAAAGCAGAAAGTTGGTCTCCATTATTTTGGTTGATTCGAACTCTGTAAAGCAGTCTGTACAGAATGTCTAGGATCGTTACTGACAAGTAGGTGAGCTATTACTTTTTCAATAATGGTTTTGAACTTGCCATCTTAACACTCACTCCTTGTCATTTCGATTCTTCGTTCTGATACATTATTTCTTTGTATTTATTTTCTAAAATCAGGAAATCTTCAGGACCTCGATAACTTGATTTAGTGCTCCAATTATTTTATCTGAAGACTGTGGATCTTTCTGAGGGTTTCACGACAGGAAACTCCGAGTCTTTAGAACAGATGATGTTATTAGCATCTCTTAGATTTCCAAGTTACAGAATCATCAAGCATTATATGAATGATGAGTTCAAGGTACTAGGGATCCATAAGGACCACTTTAATGTCTATGAACCAAGATATTGTAATGCCATTATGGGAATTAAGTCATTATAACTATTCAAGCTCAAAATAAACTGTAATGACTGTAGTCTTCATTATGTAAAATATCGACTATGTATGTTCAAACCTCGGCCAATCCCTATTGTAAGCTAGACAATTTTCTCACTTTCAAACATTGGCATTGTAAGACTAGCCTCTATCGAAAGTTACCTGTGATCTGAATCTTTTGCATATTATTGATATGAAAACAGGTATAAGTTTTCATTTTCCATACCCAATACTGGGTCACTATTTGATTTCATGCATTAACTAATTTTGTAGAGTAGTTTGACAAAGTACAATCTAAGATACCCAGACTGGGTTGTTGTCTCCAAATGATCATTAAAGTTCATTAAAGCTGCATCAATCCTCTATTTTATGTATTTTGAGGGTAGTCTAGACCTTTGATATCTATAATTTTGTGAAGTTGTGAATCTTTGTGCAAAACTTTTTAAAGGAAATTACACTCATAGTCGTGGTAATGCAGAAACTAAATGATCGACATCACTTTACTTGCAGACTAAAGTTGTAGTTATTCAGATTGCCCTAGTAGCTCAATATAGAATTATGTTTTTTTATCAAAATATCCATATTATTTTGGGTATTTGCAGTTCAGAAGGGACTATGGCTATATGATTGCAATACTGAAAAGATTACGGAGCCTCATTATTTTCACTATTCTTTAACTATCGAATGAAGATTGTACATAAAGTTTAATCTCTACTTTTTGTATGCTTGAAATGTCTTTAAAACGTACACATTGACATCGATTCGATGAATTTTTTATCATGGAAGACCATTAAATGGTTTTCTTTCTTTTTAGTGGTTATATCTCCCTCTGATGAATTCTAAACCTAGCATTCTGGATTATGATTGTACAAGTTTCGAATGGTTGACTTAGAATATTCAAAAATGTGTGAACTTCATTCTAGCACAGTTAGTATAAGTATCATCTCCTTCAAAGTTGAATAACAACTTTTAGTGTACAATGTAACTATGCAGATCTGACAAAATTAGAGCTTTTTGGAGTGAAATGTACTTCTTTTCAAGGAGTTTGATAAATACTCTTTGAATCTTGTAAGTATCTTCTAAGTTTCATAGTAATGTTCAGTAAAATGGCTTACCTGTACTAAAATTCCAATTCATAAAAAAGCCTGGTTGTACCTATATAGCTAGATTTTATCTCGAAACAGTTGAATCTTTTATTGTATAAATGCATGAAGGCACTTTAGAAGGCACTTATTTAGTGCTAGATGCTTTCAATACTCTCCATGTAATTCTCAACATATTCAAATTTGGAAAATATAATCCCTGCAAACTGTCTAATTACAGAGCTAATGCATAAGGAAACCCTTCTGGCTGATCAAGTATTATAATCCAAAATGAAGTTCCATGTTGATATTCGAGGCTCACACAATTGTACTTGTCTGAAAAACTACTTTTCAATGAGAATTGAGCATTCTAAAAGTGGTTTCACGATTACGTAAAACTTGAAAAAGAGGTTGGATAATGAGAGATAAATTTGATTTCTTTATGATCATTCGGATTAACTTTCAAACAGGCCTCTTTTACAAGAAAATCAATTGTCCATTGATGAACTTTTCTTTTCAATCATGTTCATGGAGTGTATTAAAAATACAAGCTATAGTTATTAAACCTAATGGTTGTCACTTGTCTATTCATGTGTGCAATCCTTATGAAGCTCATTTGGGTTGATAACTTTCTTGCATTTATTATATCATTGAATTTGCATCCTAAACGTGTTTTGAAGAATACTTCAACAATTGTACTTTGAACTTTGATACAGGTTACTATGGAAATTCCAAGTCATTTTTGTTCCTATACCACTTTTTCCTTGACAAAGTATTTTACACAATTTTAGTGCTTATTGCTAATCCACCACATATTTTGACTGAAATTCTGATAAGGCCACAATCTAAGGAGGACTCAATTGTGTTTTCTTTGATTCAGTTTGATTGGGATTTCTTTCAAATTCACATTCAATTCTTGTGGATGTTTTCAAAGTTATTTACTTGCTAGATCTTGGGGACTAAAATTTACTTGAATATGCTTTGTTGAAAAGCTTCAAGTAAACTCAAAAAGTTAATGGTGATTTAACAGTTATGTAATCATGCTCACTCTTTCATCAATAAATCTGAAGGTCAATTTTTTCTTAAAACTGTCATCTTTGTAAACCTTCTATTTCTGAATATGCCATTCATTATTTGCACATAAGTTTGCATTCTTTACACATGAATATGAGATCCACAACTCTCTTGTATACCCTATTCTATGATTGTTGGAGTCACTAATGTTTGATGAATTCATTCAACTTTTAAGCTACTTGACTTCCAAATCTATACTTTTACTCAAAATAGTTCTTTCAATGAAAGTATACATGCATGCAACTTTTGACTTGATCACTGAGTTTATAAGCTCTTGTAACTTGAATGCAACTTAAATTATTGATTCAAATCCTTAAATGCATCTTGATTATATTATGATTGTACTTTTATATGATCCCTAAAATCTTCTTAAGTACTCATCCTTCAGAAGAAATTTGTTTTCTTGATATGTTGTTATACCATCATTGTGAAAGACATGAATGAATTTTCATCTACTATAACATGCTACCTGCACACTCTAAACAAAATAGTTAGAGAGTAAAGTAGTAGTTTTGTAGCCTCTCTTGTATTCCATAGTGATTTTATTTTCTCTCTTCTCTTTTGTCTATCATGATTCTGAGAATCATATGTGCTTCTGTGAGATAGTACTTTTCATTTTTGTATCGTCTTTGTTGTACCTTATGCCTCTTGATTATAGGAGATTCATTTACTTGAAGCTAATAGCACATGCATGCAAATTTAACCCTGAGCTCAAAATTTGACATTATTCTATTTTATTTCAGGTACATTGATGCAATGGAATGATGGAGAGAAGATGAAAATACAAATCTAAAGTTGGAATAATGAGGCAATGATGGGTTCCTTTTACATTCCCTTACTTTTAGCTTTATACACGTGTATCTCCAATTTCAGAAGTCATAAGTTACATCCCACAGCTTGTGTGGGAAACATTGAATTTCCTCATGAATAAATGATATTATTTCTATAATTGAGTTGTGTACTTATTTTTACTTTTAGCTCTTATGATATGTAATGATTTTACAATGAATTAAAAAACTCAATAACATACTTAATAACACTTAATCATAGGAAATGATCAAATTGAAAATACCTGTAACTTAAAATTGAACTCTCAAAAATGTAAACAAAAAACTTTGTTTCTTCTTTCTTAGTCTGACTTCTATTTTCTATCTCTATCTCCTCCTACCTCAAGATTGTGCTTTAGTTCTTCTAAGCTTGTGTACATATTTGATGAAGGTGATCATGAAATAGTAGCATATGTGAGGTGTTGTATTCTGAAACAACACACA
The DNA here is from genome assembly GCA_019776745.2 of Taxus chinensis. NCBI lineage: Eukaryota > Viridiplantae > Streptophyta > Pinopsida > Cupressales > Taxaceae > Taxus > Taxus chinensis. The sequence goes on along the minus strand of JAHRHJ020000576.1, from coordinate 18,907 downwards.
TAGCTACATTTTTCCTTATTGATTCACTTAACTGAAAACTAAATTTAACAATAAATGCACCCCCTTAGTTAGGTTCATTCGTCAATTCATTTCGTCGAAAACAAAGTTTCAAGTTTCCCATTTTTTCACAAGTGTAAAAATTTTTGACATGAAACCCATACCGCCATTAATGCATCTCACCTACCAAGGGACACTATTAATTATTCCTAAATTTAAGAGGTCAAGAACCTCTTAAATACAAAATTTGATATTGTCTTGGTGTAGCACTCACGCCCACAATTTCAATGACTTGTTGATTGTGTGAAGCAGCTATCTGGAGCCAAATTTATGTTATTTCAAGTCTTTATGGCTATGTAATTTAGGGGTTTTTAAAAACCTTCAAAAATCCCAATTTAATGCCTTTATTATGTTTTCCTCATTCTCACCTTTTTGTCAACTATGATTTTGCATGATTTCGAGAACTTGATATCAAGATATGTTACTTTGAATGGAAAGGGGTGTTTTGTTTGCTAGGGTCATGTGATGGATCTTCATGGAGAGCTAGTCTCACTGAGAAGTTCACCAAACTCCTCAACAAGCCAAGGGTGACTAAATTCCCTTTATTCTTCCTAATCAAGCGTTATTATTTCCCTATTAGTTAATTGGATTCATTGAACTCTCATTTGATGTTTCCAAGATATTTTTATGCCTCATTGGGCCCTTAGATGAGCCATCTACTCAATGCTAGAACCCCCTTGTTTTCATACCTAGACAACTCTATCGAGCCCGTCATGGTTTGTTAACTCTCGATAAATGCTTGTGAGCCATTACCTTATCGCTATGACTGCATTTGTTTGGTATGCTACCAGAAAGAGACCCCCATTCGATAACACTTCACATCCCATTGTGATCTTCCTTAGATCACTCTATACACATGTATTCCACCTCACATGCTCATGTATCCCACTCAACCTCACCACCTCACCATTGGGTGAGTTCACAACACTTCCCGCGTCTCGTTCCCTATGGCTAGCGAGCCCCTAAATGGACATTCTCATTGTATGCATCAAGCTTAGTCACTGAGCCACCTCCACGTGGCCATCCCAAACTCACCAAATGCATTAATTTTGTAACATCTCATCTACCTACCTCACCATGTCAACTCAACATGTTTTCAGACATTGGATTTCTAGGATTTTGGATTTTGTATGCCCGTGTCAACGGTTAATATTCATTGTTTAATCGGCCTGAGAGTTCTAAAATTCTGAAACTCCATAGTCTGAAACTTGGAGTTTGGACTCCAAGCTCCATGTTTTCACCCACTCCCCTGAGCTTATCCAAAATTTAAAAGTTCCAAACTTTGAATTTCTGAGTTTGGAACTAGGATCGTCATTAATTGACAAAAACCCTACATCCTTCTAAATGACAGACTCTCAAAGTTCAAAACACCTTATTTGCAAGGGTGAGTCACATTGTGGCTTCTGAGTTGGTTGGCCTCACCTTTCACCCATAGCTCACCTAGACTTTTCCTACAACATTTCAAGTTCCTCATTCCTCCATGTGCTGAGATTTCCATCCTTGTTCATTAATGCTCACCCAACCATTCGGATGCCATAAATCATATCTACTAGTTGTGATGCTTCCTCCTATGGTTTATCCTTGAATCGTCCAACTGGATCACTTTTTGCAATAATCTCTTAAAGTGCTTCGGCTTGGTCATTCAAACCATATGACCCTTCTTATTCATCTATGGCACTCACCCAATCCTCAAATATCATACAACGTGTCTATGACTGAGTGACTTGAATCCCCATTGCACGAAGCTCCACTTTGGATTATGTCAAGTCTGTTCCTCTTGGCTTACGATCTCCTACTCAGACTCAAACCTGGGTCTTACACTTATGATCCCACTTGCTATCCTTCCATGTATTTTCTCCAAGTTTTATTTTATTTAATTTTCTCATTCTTATCCATCATGAGCTCCTCTCTTATTGGATTGGTGAAACCATACTTGGCTTGACTTGAGTGAACCCTCACATGCTCTCGTGGTGAGTTGAGATCCTTCAAAAAACTGACCCAATTCATCCTTCTACGGCCCATGTTGTGACTCACTACGTTGATCTCATTGTGAGCTTATTACCATGGGCTCCGAATGATTAGTGCTCATTCTACCCTGATGTTAGAAGCTTGGCATTCCTTTTGAGGCCCTCCCACGAGCTATGTTACAAACTAGGCTCCCCAAGGAGTTTGCCCTCTTTTCATTCTTCCGCAAAACCATATGAACATGATTCTGACTCACTCAAATGAGTTGCTCATCTCCTTACTTGATGATACTCCTATGGACGATTTGGCCTCATATGATGACTCGGCTGGCTGAGTAGCTTGCTAAGCTACTCAGCGAGCCAATTTGTAGCTCAGTGCCTTTAAAACCCATTTGCAAACTTTGGACTTGCTCCTTAAATTTCAATGGATTTTTGGATATTTTCTGCGTAGGAGGCCTTATGGAGACTAAGTGTGGTGCTTGTGTTAAGGTTCTCTCGGTTGAAAAATTTTAGCGCAAGGGGTGAAATTGGATAACCATTTGGTGACTTATGTGGACATTTACCTGTTAGATGTTCAATATTAGTAGCCTCTATATGTCTATTGGGTGCAGAGTCACTATGTGGTTACTAACTTATCCTTAACCTATTGAATTTTAAAATCAGAGATCTTTTTCACACCATTGAACTTGTCTTGCTTCTTGCACTCTCAATTTTCATAAGAAAACCTTAAAGTTAAAATTTTTCAAAGTAAAAAATTGTTAAAACTTGTTATTTTCACATGTTCCTCCCTGTAACCTTGAACAATGAGACTGTAATGGTCTTCTAAGCCTATCCTAAAACCTAAATTTCCTAAGTAGAAAGCACACGAAAACCGATGATTTATTGGCATGCATTGTACACTGTCGAGTTTTAAACAAGACATTTCTCAAGTTTTTTACATCATGAAACTCTATTAAATTTTATTTTTCTGTTTCTTATAAAAATTCCACTTGCGACATTCTACTGGGGGCTGCTTTTTGATTTGGAAGAGGCACTTAGATGTTCACATGTGGTTCATCACGAATTACTTGAAGAATGAAAACTTAGTAACACATGTCCTTAATTCATGATTTTAGTTTCTCTAAAAATATGAAAATGTTTCTCACAAGTATGAATTTATTATTCGTGTGGGAGGTCTACTGAAAAACTATGTATTGTGTTTGAGAAACACAAACAAAAAATATATTGAAAATATAATATCATACATGTCCAATTAGACACGCAGAGTGTGTATAAAAATTGTGATGATTGAAACAAATCCTACTCCGACCCTAACCTAACGGAAGTGAGAGGAGACTTAAAATGATCCTAACACTAGAAGTGCAAAGTAACTTCCGCTTCTTCCATTAGGTAGCCATGCTGATGGTTTGACATTAGACATGGTTGTGCATGCGAGTGAAAAATAGACATGGTATTAATTTTCCACCTGAATCCTCAGGGTATTATCTGAACACAAGGAAAATTACCTCCCCATAATCATCTACATGATTCTCCTTAAGAGGTTGTATTTAATGTAGTTGTCCCTTGGTAGTTTGAGACTCATCTACAAGATATAGATTGAACATGGATGGTTTTCAAAAATTTGTTTCTAGATCCAACGAATCTAGATACCGAATGGGGCATGGCCTGAACCACCTTATGTTTCCACTTCTTTGAGCTCCAATCTCAATAATAAATTCTTGATGCATACTTTCTAGGGAAAGGTGACTTTCTATAAATTGATTCTCTTCTACTCACACATCTAAAAACAATTGATGTTTCACCTTGGTGGATGGTACAAAAATGATGGTTTCGCCTTTCTTTTCCTTACTTCTCGTGGAATTAGGAAGATTCAATTCATCCAATTCAGATCGAAGATAATCCTTATGATAGGGAGATTTCCTCAGTATGTTCCCTTTTATGGCCACAAGAAACTCCTCTATGGCATGCACTTCCTCGGAATTGCTTGTAGCTTTTGACTTGATCATTTTCGGCCCTTCGCAAGTGGTTGAACTTTACTCCTCCTTTTTTAGACTTTGGAATTCCCCTTTTCCTTTTTGGAGGTGAGGTTTACCCACACACATGTTTCCTTTATCCAATATGGAGCTCAGAATATCAATTAAATATTAACAACAGGGTCTTCAAGACTCTCTTCATTAATGGATTCATTAAATAATCCATCTCTATCAAATAATGAGGAAGAAGGAATTAAGTATTTTCATAATTACAAGATAGGAAGAAGCTCTCAATGATCACTTCCTCCAATATAATTTCTACAATTGACTTTCTTATTATTATGGAGAAATCACAACACCCCCCAAACTACCCGATTTGAGATGGGGCATTTGGTATGATTGCATAACATTGAGCTATTATGAGTTTGGGACATTGTGAAACGGGATAGCTCTCTGGAGAAGGTTGGTTCCTGATCCTAACCTACCTTTCACTAACTACTCCTAATGTAGGAAAACTACTCACTAATCCTAATCTAATGCTTCCAAGGGGATAGAGATAGAAATATTGACTGAAATAAACTTACACTATGAGTGGTGATACACCAAGAAAGGAGTGTTAATCACTTCCCCATAGCCTGTAAGACAATGGAATAGATGAACCTAAAAATGGTGGACCTTTACCAGAAACTAAATTAAATCTAATACATCATTATGGAATGAGCACAACGGACCAAAATCTTGTAGTAACCAAGGAAATTCAAAGATTAAGGAAACACAATGAAAGGTAAGATTAAGACAATAAACCATCAGAGGTTAAAGAGATCCACATAGACATAATCTTATTGTTCCGTATGAATATACACAATTAATTGTTGTAGCAGAAAGAGGCATGAAGCCATTACATATTTTAAGAGGAACGCTCAAAGCCTCGAGAATAATGGGGTACATGGGATGGGAGAAAATGACCCACCTTTTACACATGCAAACCCCTTACAATTCATAGAGGAAGAAATTTTAGGAGAGAGAGAGGGGAAATAAAAAATTCCTTCCAAATACCCACAAATGCATTAAAGTACCACTTCAAAACCCATACCTCTGTGGTACCTTACCTTGTTGAGGAGGAAATTAATCCCATACCTTCATCATTTTGGTAGGTGAAAAATCTTGAAACATCCTCTAAAATGGCATACTGTATTTCCTCATTTGGAGAGCTTTCCAGAAAGTCATATTTGGTGCAAATCTGAGCACCCAGGAAAATGTTATGGCCATCTAAAGATGAGGGTGTCATACAACAATAAATGCGAGTGGTTGATTTTCCTTTTTAGATCTTTGCACCCTTCGAAATATAAAAATTGGCCTTTCGAGATTTGAAACTTCTGGTATTTTTACTTCAGAGGTCATTGTTACTGTTCATCTTCCACAGTTTTTGGAACCTCCAAAATTCTGAAACCTTAAAGTTTGAAATTCAGACTTCGGGTTTCAGAATTCAAGTTATGATTTGTGTGCACTGGGGGTATAATGTTCCAAAATTTTGAAACCCTGAAGTCTGAAATTCAGAATTTGGATTTCAGGGTTTCGTAGGTTTTGGGAGTTTAGGTTTCAAGGTTTCAAGGGTTCAGACTACTATTCATCAGCCTTGCACATGAAACCTCTGAAATCCTGAAATCTTGAAGTCAAAATTTTGGACTTTGGGTTTTAGACCTTTGTGTCTTCAAGCCTGAGGTAATTTTCGCTTGGTTAACCCTGCTGCCAACCCTGAACTCCTGAATGTCTGAAGTCTGAATTTTAGACATCAAAATTTGATTTCCTTCAAACATTTTGAGCCCGCCACTTCAGAATATTTTCCCATTGAAACCGAATGCTTCCACATCAATTCAACTCGCTTAGCTTGAGCCCAAAATGTAAGTTCCCATGGCCAAAATTATCACTCCATTTTCTCTCTATGGGGCCAGGCTTGTCTAATTTTTCATGAGGGGAAAAATTGGATAACACTTACCACCATCGTATTTTCTATATTTTCATTTTTCTAACCATGAGGATACTCATCTTCCAAAAAAAAATGTAGAGTTCAAATTTATCCTCTGAATTAGAATTCGAAGAGGATGAAATGTGGTAAGAACTTGTACTCTCTCACATGACTTTGGCTTGGACCATAATCCTTAGAACCTGTTATGTCCTCCTCCTTAGCATGATTGAGTTCCTCTTCTTTTGGATTTGGAGATCTTTTTTTTTCTCCATTTAATTTTCAACAGATGGTTGATTAGGAATTCTTTAAAATAGAGTACTATTATGGACGCTACACTCTCAACATTGTGACTGTTGATCCTTTTTCGATTTGTTCTCTTTCTATAGAATTAACCATCAAAGGATTCTTCTCAATTATGAGCTTAACATCCCAAATCTTAAAAAATTTTGATCATTTCATCCTTTTTAGGCTCCTTCTTAGTACTCTTCCTGACTGGTTCTCTGGATTTCTTCCTGACATGGACTCGGGAGTGTAAGAGTAGTGGTGGGTGGGGTCTCAAATGATATCTACTCTATTGGTGGCGGGAGAGGAGATTCAGTTTATTGTGGAGGGGAATTTTGTTTGGAAGGGAGAAGGGAAGAATAATTGAGATGAGATGGAAGATTAGAGGGTGGAGATAGGTAAATTCAACACTTGGGGCATCGATGAGCTTAAGTCATGCCATTATTGAAATGATAAAGAAGAAAAAAATAAGAACAAAGGGATTGGTGTTTGACTTAGCCATTGACAACATTGTCTTGTACTTTTCTCATATGTTTCTATCTCCTTAGTTTCACTGTGCAAGTTGGGGAAAGATCTCAACCATGACATCAAGATTCTGTTGCGGGTTGTAGTGTCTTGTAAAAAGAATTTCCCATGGATAAGGGGCCCTGCAGACCAATCTTGAATCCCTTCATCTATGTTATTTCCTGGCATTGAAATATGTCTACCTCCATTCTTTGGATGTTCATTTGTAACTTAGAATCTCCAGGTGAAGAATAACCTCCATAGTCTAAATACTATTGACCCTAAAAATTTACATATTTTACTGGATAGCCAAGCTTGTATGTGTCCTTCTCATAAGAGTATGAATATTAAGTTTGAGTTTCATCATAGGACTTGTATAGAGGGATTTGGAAATAGCCTGGGGATGAATTCTACAAATTGGGAGACAAATTGAAATGGTATGTGTTGTTGCCTCATATGTGAGTCCCATGATGCAAACAAAGTCATGATTGCACAACCTCATGAAATGGAAGAAAATGGAAGAGATGAAAGGGAAAAATGGATGGAAATGGGTGAAATGAGAGAGAGAGGTTGCTACTTAGAGAGATGTGTTTGACTAGATGGATTCACCAGTTGTGCTTTGCATGAGTGTATCCAAACACTGAAATCTTACCAAGTACACAACAACTTGATGAGATGAAATTTAATGCCAAAAATCACAGCTTGAAGGGCCCAAAACTTACTGCAAGCTTGAATTGGCTCATTTGTAAATGATCTCTGAAATCCCAAAATACCACAGTCCTTGAAATTTGAAGTAGAAAAACTCTAAAATTGGAAATCAGTCCAAAATCTGAAAAGAAAGAAACCTATAAATTCCAAACTTCACAAGATCTGAATTCTAAAACTTGAAATTACAAAAGGTTAGAAATCCTGAAATCCTAAAATTCCAAAATTTGTAAAATCTTGAAATCCTGAAAATGAGAATTTTGAAATTCTAAGGACATCCTCTTGAAGTTTATCCCCCAATCTATCATTTGTGAAATTTTTAGCCCATTTTTTCACATGTTAAGCCATTGAAAAATGATTTTGGACATTCCCCCTATAGCTGAAACCTATGAAATCTGAAATCTACGGTTTCTAAACTCCAAAATGCAAGGGAACCTCCGAAGATGTCTTATCATTTTAACTTGGCTTCAATGTAACAAGGTTTTGCAATAGAACATCTTGTTTAAAAAAAGAAAAAAAGTTTGACTTCTTTTGTGGTCCCACCGGGTGTGCCAAAATTGTTATTGCAAAATTAGAGTACCCCCCGAATGGCCTAGTTTGAGATGGGGCATTCGGCGTGATTGCATGACATTGATCTATCCTAAGTGTGGGACATTACAAAATGGGATAGATCTTTGGAGAAGGCCCATTCCTATTCCTAAACTTACCTGCCACAAACTACTTCTAATGCATGTAAAACTATTGACTAATCTGAAACTAATGCTTCCAAGGGGACACAATAAGAAGGATTGCATGAAATAAACATACAGTATGAGTGGTTATACACCAAGAAAGGAGATGCTAGCTACTTCTAAACCATGCAAAACAAAGAAAGGTTGAATTTTGGGAGGTTGGACAAGATGCAACACTAATCAGAATTACAGCAATGCACTAAGAGGACAATAGACAAATGTATCATAGCTCCAAAATAGACATTTAGCATTCCATGATAAACACAACCATCCAAAACCTACAATAGACAAGAAATATACATAGGTCCTGTAAACACAATGAGAGGCAAGAAAATGTAACACTAAGCATCCAGGGGTTGGCATCTAAATTACAAAACATCATTATATTACTCCAAAAAAATGCATAGTACATTGTTACAATAGGAAGATGCATGAAGCCATTACATTGATTTAGGAGGAAGGCTTGAAGCCCCAAAAAGGATGGGGTGCATGCGAGGAGAAAATTACCAACCCTTTGCATGTGCAACCCCTTACAATATTTATTGAAGAACTACTTGAGAGTGGAGAAGAGATATAGATTTCAATGATTATGGAGCCCCATCTATGCTTGCATCGTCCTCCTAAAATCATCATTACCTCTACAGGAGTGGTGGGCAAGCTTGAAGATCCCATACCCTGTTATACATTTCTTTGTCATGGAAGAAAGGAAGTGCATACCTCCACTAATGCATCTCACCTACCAAGGGCATTATTTAGTGCTCCAAACTTTCATAGGTCTAGAACCTCCAAATATACCAAATTTGATGTTTCTTTGTTGTATATCCCATTTCCATGATTCCAATGACTGGTTGTTTGTGCAAAACGAAGATCCAGAGTGAAATTTATGCTATTTTAGGTCTTTGTGCCTTTACAATTTCAACATTTTTGAAAACCTCTAAAAATCCCAATTTAATGCCTTCATTATGATTCCCTCATAATCTACTTCCTGTTAATTATGATTTTGTGAGATTTCGAGTACTTAAGCTTAGGATATGGTACTTTGAATAAAAAGAGTGTTTTTTCTCCTAAGGTCCTATGATTGGTCTTTATGGGGATCTAGTCTCACCGAGATGCTCGGCAAACCAAGGGCCATAGAATTCTGCATTTTCCTCCCAATCATGCATAATTGTCTCCCTACTTGTTCATTGGATTCACTGAACATTTCTTTGACATTACTGAGATCTTTTTATACCTCAGTGGGCTCTTGGATGAGCCATCTCCTCATTGTCAGACCCCCTTGTTTTCATACCTAGACAGCTCTATCGAGGCCCTTGTGGTTTTTAGCCTCTCGCTAAATTATTACAAACCATTCCATTAGTTCTTTGACCTCATTCCATTGGTACGATACCAGAAATAGACCCTCATTCGATAACACTTCGCATCTCATTGTGATATACCATCAAGCCCCCCTATACGTGCACATTCCACCTTATGTGCTTATGTCTCCCAATCAACCTTGCCACCTCAAAGTTGGGTGAGCTGACAACAGTTCCCCAGATCGAACTCCCTATGGCTGGAAAGTCCTTAAAACAACACTCCTACCTCGTGCATCGAGCTTAATCATAGAGCCATCTCCACATGGCCATCGTAACTCACCAATTGCATTAATTTTGCAACAACTCGTCTACCTATCTCACCACGTCAATTCGACATGTTTTCAAACAATGGTTTGGCAGGATTTTGGAGTTTTCATGCCAACCTTGTCAATTACTATTCATTGTTGAATTCACCCAAGAGTTCTGAAATGCCGAAACTCTGAAATCTAAAAGTTCTAACTCTGAGCTCCATGTTTTTGCCCACTTGCCCAGGATTATCCGAAATGTCAAAGTTTTGAACTCCAAATTTTGGCATTTGGAACTCGGCTCGCCATTTATTCACAAACACCCTGCATCCTCTGAAATGACGGACTCCTAAAGTCTGAAACACCTTGTTTGCAAGGGCGAGTCTTATTGTGGTTTCCGAGTTGGTCGGCCTCCTCCCCATAGCTCGCTTGGATGCATTGAGCTCGTTCCTCCATGCATTGAGCTTATCCTTGTTCGCCGATCTTCACCCAACCTTTTCGACCGCCAAGAATTTTCACTACTCGCTGCGATGATTCCGCGATTGGTTCATCCTTGAACTGTCTGACTGGCTCGTTCTTTGTGATGATCTCTCGAAATGCTTCAACTTAGTCCTGCAAACCGATTTACCCTTCTGATTCGTCTATGGCACTCACCTAGGCCTCAAATATCCTACAGTGCGTCTATGACTGAGTGACTCGAATCCCGATTGCACTGATCTCCACTTTGGATTGTGCCAAGTCCGTTCCTCCTGGCTTGCGATCTCGTACTCGGACTCAAACCCATGTCTTCCACCTATGAGACCACTTGCTATCCTTCAATGCATTGTCTCTGGGTTTTCATTTTTAGAACTCACTCATTCTTATCCATCACAAGCTCGTCCTCTTCCTTAAACGGTGAATCCTTGCATGGCCTGATTCAGGTGCAAACACCCTGGCATGTTATCATGGTTAGTTGAGATCCTTCAACTTTCTGATCCAATTCATCCTTCTACGGGCCATGTCGTGCCTCGCTGTGTTGAGATCAGTTGCGAGTTTATTTTTGTGGGCTCCCAATGATTGGTGCTCATTCTACCCTGAGTTTAGTAGCTTAACATTCCTTCTGATCACCTCCCACAAGCTATGTTTTAAACTAGGATCCCTAAGGATTTTTCCCTCTATTCAGTCATCTTTCGAACCATATGAACTCAGTTCCAACTTTCTCAAACGAGTTTCTCATCTCCTTTCTTGGTGACACTCCTATGGGGGAGTTGGCCTCATGTGATTACTCGGTGAGCCAATTTTTTAGCTCGGTGCCTTAAACGACATTTTTCAAACTTTGGCCTTCCTCCTTGAATTTCGATTCTTTTTTGGAGATTTTATGCACAAGAGGCCCCGTGGAGATTTAGTATGGTGTTTGTGTTAAGTTTCTCCTAGTTATCCAAATTTGGAGGGGAAAAATTGGATAACAAGTATAACAATAACATAATTGATAATATTTCTTGAATGAATTTGAAACATCTTTCTAGAGTAATATATATTAGGAAAATAATAATTGAGTGGAGAACATGATATATTTTCTATTTCATGTATTAAGGTAGAAATAAAAATATTTTCTATTTGATATATTAGGGTAGAAATAAAAATGGATAAATTAAATTGTAATGGAAAAATGGGTAAGTAAAGTACATAGAAAAAATAGGTGAGTATTTTCATTCTAACAATATAACAGGAAGGGGTATTATCAATTGAATAATTAAAAGTCCAAAACTAACTTTAAGGGTATTATTTAATACCCTTTGAATGAATGTCCTATACCATACTTTTACTAAGTGAATCCCCAATGCAAATACCTAATGTTAAGGCACTTGAAGGCACAGTGCGAGCACCACCAGATAGTAAAGTAGAGAAATGATAATGACTTAACCTAACACTCCCACCAAAATTCTCTTTACCAGATGCCTTATTTCCTCTTCGATAGTTGAAACTGAATCATACCCGATAGAAGTATTGTAGACCCTTCAAAAACACCTCGCAGTGCTATAAGGAGTGAATCCTGAAGGCCCCGTCAGGTTCTCTAAATTCCCCTTTGCAAACCACACAACAATGATAAATGCAAAGAAGAATAAGTGCAACACATTCATCGATCATATTTAAGATGGAGCTCCCTTTGTGATGTAATAAATTATGTTGAATATGGAAAAAACATAAAATACAAAGCTTAAGATGATAAATTTAAAATTAAACAGAAAGGTTAGCTTGTCATAACGTGCTACAGATATACCTTGCTGGAAAATTGAAGATATTGTAACCTTTTGGAAAACCATGAAATTTTATTTGCCAAACATTTTCATGGCTAACTCCAAATACACTAGAAAAATATGAGGTCAAACTGTGAGAAACATCAACACTTCAACAACACATACTCCAGCAGTAGATTAGCTCTAGCAAAATATCCTACAAATTCACATGTTCCTACGATTTTATGAATGTTAATGCCATAACTTTGTGGAATCAAAGTTTTCATTTCCTAATAATGTCCCATGTCTTATAGCACTGGAAAAATACAAACCCTACCAAAATAAGCAAATGTAGTACAGAGCCCTGAATTTGATACTAAATATGATGTGAAGATAATTGAATGCACCTCATGTGACTAACATTTCTATAGAAAATTCCATGTAACAAAAATAAAAGAGAAATGCAGAGATGCCTGAAATGACTTAGGACAAGAAAATAGAAGGGCCTGAATAACGGTGGCTTCCTATTTAGTGCCCCACTTTTCATTGCAATTGATTGTAAAGCCAGAATCCACTACCATTGTCAGTGTCCTTCTCCCCTCAACTCGTGCTCTCACCTCCCAAGAAATTTCTTCCATATTATTTCATAACATGGAGAGTGACATATCCTAAATGCCTTTTTCAGACTTTTCATTTCCTTACATCATAATAAAAGCACTTTATTTGAGATCAGAGTGTTAAATACATTAACATTGTAAAGTTAGCAATAATTGGTTGGTCGCAGCAAGTGGGTAAACAACCTATTTCTAAGAACCATGCTAAAGGGAACTTTGCTAATATCCAACCTAAAATTAATCCCATTATGGGTTAAATCAATCTTATACATAGAAAACTCTTTCACCAAATATTTTCTCATTTTACCCTGTAAAAATTGACTGATATAGAGTTTTTTCTATACCTAAAGTGATTTCATTTGCCTCTGAGTTGAAAGGAAATTCATGCCTATCTCTATGTTCTTTTTAGTACGAGGAAAAAGAAGATTGAGGATGATGAGGTGTATTCATTTGGTGTAATGAATAGTTGTATTGATTTAGCTTCTTTTGCTTCTGAGTACCTGTGCTACGTGGTCTGTGGGATTTGTAGCCACCATTACTTTTACTTTCCTCCTTCAAATTTTTTTTTCTTCAATTTAGATAGGGGAAGTGCTATTTTCTTCTGCTCCACATATGTCTCTGCCAGATTTGTCTCTTGCACCCTTCCTCTGTGTGAAATCATTTGCTTGTCCATTGTTTACATATTTTCTCAACATGGAAGCGAGGAATGTAAATGTTTCATAAAATGCCTTGAAGAAGTCCCTCACCTAGGTGACATCTCATGGAATGCTACAAGTGTAGGTATAATTAGATTAGATTCATTGAAGATCCTTAGAAAATTTTCAAAGCAATGCTTTTTCCAGGATTAATTCCAAATGCCTAAAAGAATGTAGTCTTAGGGAGTGTGTTAATCACTATATTAACACAAAATGGTTGTGTTTATGAAGATTAAGAAATGTGCAGGTAAAGGGTATGACAGATTCACAAATAAATAAGTTTCATTTTCCTAGTGCCTACTTAGTTGTGTCTGAATAAAGCATTGGAGTAGATGAAAGGACCATTTGTATGCATTAGTTTCAGATTCGCTTGTTTGGAGGAAATGTTAATTTTTACTATATATCATCCTATGATTTTAGTGACACTATCGAAATCTATCAGTTTTTTTGATCTCATCATGCTTGGTATCGTGGTCTATGCTTGGTGAATGTGGAAATTTATGCAGTCTCATCGAATGCAGGGATCATGAGTTTTGTGTAAAAAATGTATGGTTTTCCCCTTTTCACTTGCATTAAATTCAGATTCATCATTTCCATCTTTTCTAAATTAAATATTGAATGATAGGAAACATAATTTCACTAAATAAAAAAATCTTTTCTTTAAGTGATCTCTCAAAAACAAAAAAAAAAACGAAACAAAAAAACTCTGATCTTTAAAGTCACATGCATGGAGTGCCTTGCCTAAGTATACTGCAAACTTGAAACTCCTAGCATGACCCCTCGTATCATGGGAAACCATGGGGTGACTTATCCAAGTCCATTTAATTTATTAAGAATCCTTGCAAGTCAAATTTCTAATCCCACTTAGCTTAAGAGTCACTTGTGTGATGTGTTTGTTTTAATAAAACATGATCGGTTTCATCTTACGGTTGTTGCTTGGTGTTAGAGAAATTGAAAACCACTACCTCCTACCACTATAATTCCAATAAGAAAATCATAAACCACATTCATTCCATTGAAAATGACTTTCGAAACTAGTTTTTCCAGTGGGTCTTGGGGGACCACTGATTGTTGTGCAACAAGAGTTGCCGATAAAATTATGATAAGTAGCCCTGAAGTTTCCCTTATAACTTGAGCTCTTCTCATCATAATCTACTTCTGTCCATCATGATGAATTCTCAATATATGGGGGGAGTAAGTAGGAATCATAAAAAATTATGATCAAACATAAAAGGAGAGTATTTATGACCTATTTTGTTAGAATTTTTTTTTTGGTCTATTTTCTCAACTTACTACTTTCGCTAGAATCTCCATTTAAAAGTTTCGTTTGAGTTCTAGCCACACGTGTGACATCATATTAACTTCATAATTCCATGTAGAATATTATTCTATATTTTATCTCGTGATGAACAAATTTTGAAATGTATGGCACTTTTTTCTCCGTCCACCCTCTTCTCTCTCTTGAAAAAACTATGGAAATTTGGATGATTTGAAAACTTAAATGAATTGGGAAATTTTAAATTGGTTTGAAATGAAATGAAAATGGTTATAAAATTTTCAATGGAAAATAAAATGTCTCTTAACTTTCTTTCTCATCCTTATTCTCACTCTCTCTAGTACTAAAATGTTAAGCCCAAATGAGTGTGAAAGTATGAATGCATGGGAAAGAAACTTTGTCTTCTTATCTCTCCCTATCTCTCCCTCTCTCTTCTATTTAATTTAAAATTGTTCCGAACTATAAATGTGTGGGTTTAAGGCTTGAGTTTAGGGGATTTTCCATACCAGTTCTAGAAACTAACCCTGCGGTGGTTGCAGTTAGCTGAATAAAAGGAGTGGTAAAATGATACTTGTGTCTTTTATTAGGATGTTATTTGAAGGAAATGTATTTTTTTAGAATATTTTAGTGATATTGTTATGAATATAATGTATTATTTTCATTAGGTCCATGATGTATATCATAGTGTTGCGTAATGAGAAAATGTACTATTTCGTACGTAGATGTAATTTTTCATACTTAACGAATGTTACTCTTAGTTGTAATTTTTTATATTATGTTAGGTAAATGAAGGTGATTGTATCATGTTTCTTTAGAAAAATATGTGAAAGAATCCTTCTTTTAGTGTAAAAATAAATATATGAGGATGAAACTAGAACCTTGTCATTCAAAATATTTAGAATTCCCAAAATTTTGGATATGAATGTGCCGGTAAAATTATTGGAAAATAATTTGAAATGGAATGTTTTTAACTATCTATGAATGTTTCATTGACCTATGAAATCACGTAATGTTTAAATAAAAATATAAACTTACATTTGTGTGTTTTTCATTTTAAGTGGGAAGGGACAAAACCAATGCATAGATTGAATAATATTTATCCTTTGTTGAATGGAATGATCCTCTCTGGTAAGCCTTGAGTTATGTAAAATACAAAAAACTTTCATAATCCTAGAGAGATAGGGGTATCTTATGTGTTTATGTGTTCGTCCTTACTAACCTAATTGATATCATTCACAAAAGTATGGGTATGAAGGTATGTAAGATGCGTTACTGTGAGGCGTAACTCACTTTAGTGGCATACAAGACGACATGTTGAGTTTGAAATATCACGGTTTCTTAGAGACTAAATAACATTAAAAGTGGAATACAATCAACATTGGTTGGGATCATATGGACATGTTAGATCGTGCATTAATGCACTAGTAAGTTTTTAATTTTAAAATAAGATTTAAAACTAGGACTTGTTTGAGAATGTACCATTGTGATTTCAGCCTTATAATTTTTAAGTTTCATAGTGATTACTTGAAACAGGATAAATATTTCTTTTTGATGTGAAAGTGGATATGAATTTATTTACGTGAAAACAGATGATTGACAAAACATAGTTTCTCATCATATAATGAAAACTTAAAATGTTTACACGTGAAGATAAATAAAATTATCAATGAACTGAGTTGCTTTTGTAAGGTCACCACTCCTTGTGGTCATGAATCCCTAAGTGTAAATTATATGTCATTGGAATTACAATTTTTCTAAAACAAGGCCAATAGTGAAACCAAAGTGATACCAAAGTTCGATGTAAATGAAAATAGTATAAGAGTAAACAAGATTTTTGGTTAGGAATAATGTCATATTTGAACTCTTTATAACTTAACTAGACATATTCATGTTATTATAAATAAATAAGAATTTATCTTGGTGAGATCAAACATTTTATCAAATATAACATCTTAAATATGTTTATATGTAAATAAAATTTCATGAAGTGAAAATTTTGTATTGACTCAAACAAGTTATTGAAATATAACCACTAGAACAGAAAAATAAAGGTACCATAATTGAAGGATGTTTATGTAAAGAGGGAATATTTAATCTAAACCTCCATTAAATCCTAAGATTCCTCCTTCACGACACTTTAGTTTCCCTTGTGTAACAAGGATGAAATTGAAGCATCAAATAAATGTACTGAGAAATAGAACCTTAACATAAGAATGAGAGAATTATGAATTTTATATGCTTTTTAAATATGGTGAATAATTATTTAGTTAAGGGGATTGTTGGTGGTCAATTTGATCGTGCCTTAGTTTTCACTCGAACTTCTTCAATCTGCGGGCTCTATCGTATTTTTTATTTCCCTGAATGATTGCGTGAAAGGTTTTCTTCATTTGTATGATGTTGAAGATCCTTCTTCATGGTTGTGGATCATATTTGGGGTTTGTATCATTTCAAAATTCTTTTTCCTTAAATAAAAAATCAATTCTGGGTGTAAATGGTGATTTCCCTACATTGTACAGTTTGACAGGCATGTTTTCCCTATCAAATTATATCTTAGCATCTTCAGCTACGTGGTCTCTTTTGATTGGATGAGGAATGACAGATCTATTTTATAAACTTGTTACTTTTTTTACTTTTGCAAAAACCATCAAATTGGCCCCTTGGCTCCATTGTTTTCTAATTGGTTAGTCAAAATTGTGAAATGGAAGAGAAAATTCTTACTTTTTTCCCCGAAGCAGTACACGTGTCATCAATTGAGCAGTTGCGTAGAGGCGGGCCCCTTTTTATGTTTCAAGGCATTATGGAAAAAATGATAAAAATGTGAAAGAAAATACCAAATTGGCCCCGCGGCCCAAATAGTCTTTGATTGGCTATTCAACAAATATGAAGCGGTAGGCAAAAAGTATTACTTTGACCCTGGAGATGGACATGTGGCTGTTTTCAAGTTACAAGTGGGAAGGTGAGTCGGTGAAACATTTTGAAGTTTTTTTCCTTTTGTATGAAGGATCAAAGTTATAAATTGACCCACAACTCTGTTGGGGCCCACATCAAAAGTTAGAAGCGGAGAGGAGGGTCGTTAGGGTATTTTTAAGATTTTTTCCTTTTTGTGAAAAAGGAGCAAAGTTATAAATTGATCTGCAACCCTACAGGGGACAAAGTGATGTCACATGTTGATTCTACATCAAAAGCAGGAAGGCAGGTGATCAGAGCAATTTGAAGTTTTTTGGCTCAGCATTGAAAAGTCAAAGTGGGGAGGTGGGTCACAAGAGGTTTTTGAAGATTTTTTCATTTTTTTAAAAAGGAGCAAAGAATAAAAATGAAGCACGACTCCATTGGGGCCTACATCAAAAGATAAAAGTGGATCTCAGAGGAAAATTGGAAATTTTTCCTTTTTGTTAAAAAGTGTAAAATTGCAGAATTAATCTCTGACTTCGTTGTGGCCCAGTTTAAGCCATGTGTCAAGCCTAATTTTCAAAGGTGGAGGGGCAGGGAAAAATGTGAAAATTGCGCATTTTCTCCAAAATTCATAAAATGCTAAAGGAAACCCTAGGCCTGCTTCGAATCATATTTTTCCACGTGGATGGCTCTAATCTAAAGTTGAGAAAGGGAAGAATCAATGGATGTTGTGTATTGTATCTAATTTTTCCACCATACTTTCTCCAAGACTCCTAGAGATGTGAACATGCATTATTTTTCATCATTTTTTGATGAAATTACTTTTCACTTTTGTCTACAAAGTGCAATTGAATGGATTTAGAGCTTAATTTATGAGTCCAAGGAATGTAAAGGTTAATATTTTGGAGTTGGAATTACTCGGGCACTTGTAAAAATGTGAATTAACAGAGAAGTTGGATGCAGCGTAAAGTTGTAGAGGAAATAATGGGAAAAGGATGAAATGATGGAGGTCACATGCATGAAGGATGAAAACGTGCTCCCAGTTAAAACAATGATGGAGATATTTGCAATGATTCACCTTTTTGACCAAATGGCAACTTCTTGTTACAAACTTGTTAAATGTCATTTTTTGAAAATCATGATCAAACATGTAACAAACAAAGGTTCCTCAAATATTCTTTTCTTTGGGGGAAATCTTGGATGTAAATTGAGTGTTGTAAAAAGCATGCTTTAGTCATGCAAATGGTTGGGGGTTAATATTTATGAGAAAAATTGAGAAAGCCCATCTTCCTGAGAGACCATCTGAGAAACCTGTTAATATCTTGTGTTTTAGATTTGATTACGTCAAGATGGTTACAAGTGTACAACCATTGACAAGATCTGAGATTTTTTAAGAAAATTTCCCCTGCTGATAAATCTAATAGATCTCGAA